>LKNJ01003754.1:10923-40220 GCA_002120245.1 Maccullochella peelii | reverse complement strand
GGGGGGGGTATATAACTATAACACGAGAGGGGGTGCAGAGAAGTAAAAGTAGTGGAGAGAATAGGATGATGATTCACACAAACACTGACATCGCTTACAGTGGTAATATTATCTCTGCCAGATTTACACACTAGTCTTCCCTCAACAGGCTCTTACAATGGCTACACGCACACACTTTGTCACACATTCATTTGCAGAGGATCCCACTCTAGCACAAAAACATTACTCCACTGACACATTGATATATATAACTTCATACACGTGTCCACATAGTAGCAAGTACACACACACACACACACACACACACACATCTAAAGTGTGCATGCCAAACAACAGTTTGAGAAACCCTGAGATCAAACTGTTGAGCACGTGTGTTAGCATGCGCGCACACTGAGTGTGTATATGTACGTGGGCAATGTAAGTGTATGTGTGCTTAGGCATTGTTGGACCCACTCAGGGAAGAAGCTCCAGGTATGAATGATACTTCTAACACGCACACACACACACACACACACAGGCACACACCCGCACATACACAAGGCTTCACAAAGCTGTTGTGTATTCTGAGAAACTAATAAGACATTATTCCACTAACTTCTAGTTAATGGGATAAAGATGGAATTAATGTGTTCAGGTGTTGCGCTCATCTGCTCATTATGAGTTTGCATTGGAGAGGAGAAACTATAGTCGGCACACACTCACACACAAACAGGGAAACAGACAGCAGCCCGACCCAAGATTATCAATCATCTCTACCAGCCTGGTGTTTTTGCCATTTAACCAGGCTGAGCAGCCGATGCGCTGCTTCAATCATCGTCTGCCAGTCTAAATGCTACTGCTAATTAGCATTCACATGCTAAATTACCTCCCATCCCATGTTTCCTGATTAGGCTTAATCATTTTGACAGCTAGTTTTACTGCTAAGCTTGCAGAGCCAATACATGCACAGCCATCTCAAACTCTAGGAAGAGATCCAAGGCACTCTCATTCGCTGGATAGTGGGATTTAAAGAGCTGGTATCCTGCATGGTATACTGCTTAGACCAGTGGTTCCTAACTGGAGTTTTTACTGACTTTCCTCTAGCCATTGCTTTTTCTGTAAAACATTGGATAGCTTTGCCTCTTCAGGCCTCTAAAAGTTATTTAAATAAAATAATTTGAGAAAGCTAGAAAGGAAAATCACGTTGCTGTAAATTGCTCAGTGGTGGAAGAATTACTCCGATCCTTTACTTAAGTAAAAGTACTAATACACCAATGTAAAAGTACAATCAGCAAAATACACAGTATCAAAAGTAAAAGTACTGGTTCTGCAGAAAAATGGCCCCTATGACTGATATATTATTAGATTGTTAATACTGATTCATCAATGTGTGAGCAGCATTTCACTTTTGTAGCTCATTGAGGTGGAGCGAGTTAATCTATTTTAAATACAGTTAGGTTAGTCCAGTGGTTCCCAACCTGGGAGCTGGGCCCCCTCCAAATGGTCACCAGATAAATCTGAGGGGTCATGAGATGATTAATGGAAGAGGAAAGAAGAAAAACAATGTTCTGCTACACAAATTTATATCAGTTCTTTGGACTTTTCATCCCAACTTTTTGCTTTTTTGTGAAGTATTGGATAATTTGACCTTATTGGGCTTCAAACTGTTATTTAAATTAAACCATCTGAGACGTTTAGAGGGGAAATCTCCCTTTGACAAAGCTGCTAAAAACTCATAGACATGTGAAATGTGACCCCAAATAAATAATGTTTTTTAAGGGGTCACAAGCCAAAAATATTGGGAAGCACCGGTTTAATACCTAACAGTGTCTTTTTGTGTAAAATCTTAATCTGTAAAGTAACTAGTAATTGTAGCTGTCAAATAAATGTCAAATAAAGAAATGTCGTTGCTTTGTTTGAAGTTGGAATTAACTGGTGGTACACAGTGAGATATACTGCTTAAGAGATGGTGGGCAGATTATGACTCAATTCACACAATACACTGCTTATTATCTTGCTAAAGGGTTGATATCATAAAGGTGGTGGATCCTGTTAACAGGGAGTGTGAGAGCGAGGGTGGTAGACAGGATGGGGTAATATACTGTATGTCACTGCTGTCATTGTCAGAGGCTGAGGAGAACACACCAAGTATCTTGCCCAAGAGTGAATTACATCATCTCTTAGTGGGAGGGATGTACGATGGAAGGAGCAGGCCCGGTGAACTTCTGGTCCACCTCACTGGCTCCGAGATGCCCTGAAGTCTAACCAGTCTCACTTGTCTCCCTGTCTCAAGGCAGTGAAGTGCCAGCGTTATGTCAATCAACCGGTTGGCACAGTTACCTCAGTAGCCCTGCTCCAATCGGTCCTGTCACTCAGACTATCTTCCAAGATAGAAAGGAAAGGGGAAAGTAATTGGATTTTCTGCTAGCAGGGAAATGATGAAATGACATGAAACCACCCCCCCTTCACCCACCACACACACATCCACATTCACACACCTATACAGATTTACTCTGAGTAAATCTCCCTCTCTCTCTGCCTGTCTTGCTTGCCTCTTTTTGTTTCTGAAATCTGGAAATACTTCAGGCTGCTAAGAGTTTCTTTTCATCTCGCCTGATGTGGCGAGAGCGCCTTGTTCCTTGTTCTCCCAGGTAGACAAAAGAGGAGACGAAATGAGGGGAATGAAAGGATTTCCATGTTTTTTACTGAGATCTGGAGAGGGTTTTTTAGGATGGTTCTGGCAAACAGCGCAGAAGACAGACCATAGTACAATTTCATGCTGTTAAAAACTATCAGTACCCCACCTACACTCTGTTTCCATACAAAGTGATGTGCTGTGGTGATGTTCGACTTTAAAGTACTGAGCAAAGAACTACATTATATAATGCATATATATGCTGCTGCTGGTTGGCAGGTATGACTGGTGGCTTTTGACTAAGATACAGGCAGCCTGCCACGTAGACCGTCAAAAGAATTTACCAATAGAACTGCTGACTTGGTATAATTCAAAAGTCAGAATTGCAGTCTACAAGGGCAACTAAGAGAGCAGCGTCCTCACACGCACATTCAAAACCTGTAAAGAAAGAAAGCCATTAACTCAACAGTAATGGAGATGTTTTGCACATACATGCATGCTGTGTGCTTAGTCATGCTGATGTAAAGCAGCACAGATTCAACCTGGCTTACGTCACAGTTCACACAACCAGACAAAGACATCATCATTTATCCAATGGACTGCCTAGGTTTAAGATTTACACTAGCTATTATATATTCATAGATCAATCAATACAGCGAGTCTAGCAGCCGAGACAAGTCCACACAGGCAAACACACATTCAGCAACAGTCACAATGTAGGAATTCTAATGAGTGTGCACGTGTATAGACATCAATATGCTGCAGCTTTACATTTCATTAGACCAAGGAGGACACTTTAACTCCCAATGAATAGCAATAAAACCACACAGCCTGTAACCATCTCTCTCCATCTGCCTCAGGCTCACTCTCTTTTTCTCCGTCTTTCTAATGCCAGCTCTGTTCTCTATTCCTCCCTCCAAATTTTGTTTCGTACAAATCTAGTGCAGCAACAAACAGTTAACCTAATCTAAAGCTAAAACAAATCACTCCCCGTGTCAGAGGAAAGACTTACCAGGCACCAACAAATGTAAGAGCCTCATAAACTGGCTACAGGTGTAATCACTGCTGATTTACTATAATTGGTGTCCTGTCTTGCCATTTCCCTGCTCACACAGAGGACTGCATGTCACTGCAGCTTCTGCACTGATCTGTGTGAGGACACTGGCATCCTCCGTCTCTGTATTCACCTTCCGCCCCTCCATCCCCGAGCACAGGAAGACATGCCGGCTGAGGGGAAATGGGATTCCGATCAGCGGGATATCATCTAGGATCTGCTGACCCCACACACTCAACACACACACAAATCATCTGTCTGCGCACACACATACAGACACAGAGCAGGGGTCAGGCACAAGGACTAGTGGGCTGGGTTTCAGTCGACTTAGCAAAACACCAGAGACAGGAAGCTGTGTAAGGAGGCACGTGTGTGTCTGTGCGAGTGTGTGTTGTGCACATTATCATAGGCTATATAAAAGCAGTTGACAGCAGCATTACTGTAACAGATATTCCACCGGCTACAGAAACGCACAGGCCTAATGCTTAAACTGTCAAACTCGTATCAAGCTGAACATTTCAAATGCATTTCACTTGGCTTTAATAGAATATGTCAGAAAGTACAATGTAAACAGAAAGACTTCCAAACAAAGACATCACCATTTGAAATAAAAGGACCTACAAAAATGATCGCAGACTCTGGAGAACATTCTCCAAAACTTTTCAAAGTTAAATGCTGCTGACAGTGAAATGTGGATGTAACTTCTTTTATTTAGTTTGTATTATGTATGCATTTATGCAAAGATTTGTATCCTCAGGTGACTGTTTTATTCAGTCTCCAGAGTATTGGTGACACGGACACACTTACATGGAGATGTCCTGCTGAGAAACGAAAAGTGAAAAAAAGAGGAAAAAAACGGAAGCGGCTCAGTCGGATCTCAGATGAAGGAGCAGCTGATTGACACACACACCGTGCGGTCTGCTCAAAATGTGCACTTGAGGAGCGCACACACAGATCTGCACACATACTGTAAATCCACAGGCCCGCACTCAAACGGACTGCATGCTGTGTGTATGTTGAACATGATGGGACTGCTTGCCTGTGATTGAGGACAGATTCTGAGGCTCTCACTGCAAGCACCAGAGCACAAACAAACACACACAAAACATGGAGTTTTCTCACCTAAGGTACTCAGGAGACACATAAAAAACCATCTTCACCCACCTTATAGCCACTCAGAAACACTCCCTGGCTCCTGACAGCACTGTGACTAGACCACCAATCAACACTCGGCAAGATAAAACCCACACAGCTCCGGCACAAACTCTACACATCACCCAAAAAACACAAGTGCACACTACCTTGCTCTGTAGGAGTTTCAAAAGCATTCAGTGACAATGCCAAAGCAGTGAAAATTCATTTTAAGACAAAACACAAAATGTGCCATTAAAGACACACACACATATATATACAGTATATATATATATATATATATATATATACACACAGTCACAGCTGATGTCTGCAATGAGATTTGTCAGCAATGACCATTGAAAAGACATCGTAAAATGACACAAAATTACTTCAGTGAAAATGATTTTCTGTAGAGCATGGAACACACACACACACACACACACACACACTCACATCGTTGTACTCTAACAGGAGCATCTGAATCACCCATTTCAGCCAGATCTTATTCGTTTTATGTCAGTTAGCGCTGTCATTTCTGTCTCACATTGTTCACGATGCATAAGAAACATCCAGAAAATACACAACAAAATGAAACTACTGTCACTGTCAGGTGATTTGTATCTGCATTGTTCCTTTACCTATGACATTTTTCATTCACAATTGATTTACTGTAGGTTTGTATACTGTGGGTTTCTTAACCAAACAGGATTGAATGATCATTGAATTTTGCCTGCTTGAAGAGTTTGTAGTCCTTTACTCTATGTTAACACATTCATGATTCATTACAGATGGAGTTGCAAGGTTTATATACCACAACAGAAATACTGCTTGTACTTAAAAGCGCGCGCACACACACACCATTCATGATTCATTACAGATGGAGTTGCAAGGTTTATATACCACAACAGAAATACTGCTTGTACTTAAAAGCGCGCGCACACACACACACACACACACACACACACACACACACACACACACACACTCCAGGTGACCTACCTTCTTCATGCGTCCGCTGCGGGTGCCAGTGAACGCCACAGTGTGTCCACGGTAGTCATAGGCTGCCACAGAGGTCATGCCGTCGTCCTTGTCCACGTAAAGCGGGATGCCCTCGATGGCGGTGGTGCCCCCTAGAGGCTGGTTGAAGTCTTGGCCACAAAAGTTATCATCTATCTGCAGCGGCTGGCGTGTTAGGGGATAGAAAGAGAGAAAGTCATTAGCTCAACCGTTAACACTTTTTAAATCCCTTTTCTCGTTAAACTAACATTAATTCTTAAAGAAGGAGGAGGCTTTCGATCTCCCCAGCACTTAGTACACGTTTTACGGTGCTGGAGCGAAGCCAAGCCACTGCAGATTTAGTGAGAAATTGAATGGAATGTGAAATGAATGGGCGTCACTGGAAAAATTAACTTTAATTTTCCTCAACTCCCTTTTTTTTATTTTTTTACTTTATTTAAAAACTGATAGACAAGGGGAGACAGTGATATTAGTCTTTCATTAAGGACAAAAGACACAATCTACTCTGTGTGGAGTTAACGGCTCCTGGGATTGATGCTTTCCCCTCCATTACAGCCTTTGATTATTCCAAAGCACATGCTGTCAAACCGAGCAATTAAACATCTCAGCATGGTTTGAATGGATGAACAGTTGTTTGCTAATGTTTTAAATATTGATTTCTTTGTGTAAAGCTTTGGCAATGTAGTTTCTAATAAGAGACACATCAATACAGTGAGTAAATCAAATGGAGCTGGGAGAAACATGGAGGGGAGGGGGAACGCATCAGCAGGACACTCGAGGAGAAGATGACAGGAAGTAAATTAGAGGTCAGATTAGCATATCATAATCAAAGTGTCTCATATAGGCACGCTGACATGTGATATGTTGATATGTCACGCCTGATTTATGAGCGTGTGTGTGTAATAGGGATGTCATTAAAAGCATGTGATAGCTACGTGCGCATCAGGAGTTTCCTGTGACTCTGACATGTGTAACAGAGATAATCGACAGCATCTGAATTACTGTGGCGACCTCACACACACACTGTACACACATACCGAAGAAGCACGCGAAGGAACTACACAACTTCAGGTCCACACAACAGATTCACACTAATACACACACTAAAGAACACAGAGTGCATGCATATAGATAAAAGTTTCCATCCAAATGTAGTGCAAATTTATACAGAATTTCTAGAATTAAACTAATTTGTGTTTCCATCCACTACTGTTATGTGAATTTTAGGATTTGGTTCATCGAGATAAACAGGTAAATGGTAAATGGACTTCACTTATATAGCGCTTTTTCAACCTTAACGGTTCCCAAAGCGCTTTTACAGATTGGTCTCATTCACCCATTCACACAGGTGGTGGTGCTAATTCTCCGGTCCGATGCCATCAAACCAAAGAGTGGAGGGTGAGATGACATAATTAAAAGAGCGTCAGTCAAACCTAAAACAATAAAAAACCATGAAGAAAACGTGATCTCATCACTCCACACAGATCTGATCTTTTCATCTGCTGCTAGTTCTAGAAGCTTCAGTGGACGTTTAGGTCACATGTTTCATGCACGTCACGATTTATTCATCAAGTCTGTTTCCATTGCACCCTGTCGCATTTTCTCTTTATTGATACAGCAACTTTTCCAACTGAGCCAGCATAATCATTTTTGCAATATCCAGTCTGGGATTTTTTTGCATGCGCAAATTGAAAATGTGTATAAAAGCAGGTGAAAGGAAACACACTAATTATGGGAACTCACATGACACAAAAGTACTTACTCAAAAATGAAATGTAACATTCACAGGATCAGATATACAGCATCACATAAACACAAATGCACAGGGAAGAACAAAGCACACACACACACACACACACACACACACACACACACACAATGTGTGTATTCCACAATACACAAATTAACATGCCAGCTTCTCTTGTTCATTACAAAACGTATCGTCTCCATAGAGATTAATCAATCACACCATCCCTCCAAAACAGCAAAGCTGTCAGGGACTGTGTGTGTTTGTGCACAGAAGTGTGTGTGCGTGCGTGTGTGTGTGTGTGTGTGTGTGTGTGTTGTAGGTTGAAAAAGAGGTTGAGAAAAAAGCCTGTGGCGGACATTGTCTGCCTTCTACCAGACTTTCAAAGGCAGCCAGAAACACAGCAAAGTTTAACTTCAATGAACAAAGACACAAAGTGAGACAAAGTGAGACAAAGTGAGACAAAGTGAGAGAGAGAGAGAGAGAGAGAGAGAGAGAGAGAGACACATGCACACAATGCTTTGGTTTTTGGATGATTTAAATAAACATGTTCTCAGTTTTGGAACCGTTTTGCGAGTAATTTGAGAGGAAGACAGGAGGACAAAGGGGGGAAACAAGAGCAAGTAAACAAAAGAAAAGCAAGTAAAGTGAGGCAGAGGAGATGGAGACAGATATGAAGGAGGATGGAGGGAATCAAAATGTAGAAATCAAGAGAGGGAAAGAAAGAAGAAGATGTGTAGGGGGGTGAGGAGTAGAGGGAAAGATGGTCATCGTTCAGTGAGAGTAAGAACCCTGTCTTTGGCTCCCTGCCATACAGCTTCCCTTGTTTCCTCTGATAAAGACAGAGCAGAACCAGACCTCTGATCATTTCTTCCACTCATTTCCTCTCTCTCTCTCTATCCTCTTTCTTTCCAGCCCATTCTCTCCTTCTCCTGCTAATACTTTTCTTCCTTCTCTTCTTCCACATATTTCTCTTCTCTCTTTCTTCTTACCAGAAGAAACAAAAGTGTTAAAGAACACCACAGGAGTAGAAATGGTTGTATTATAGTAGCTGGTAATAACGTCATTTAGCATGGATGTATTTATCCCAGGCGCCTCGTACTTGTAAACCAATCTGCCTACCCAGTGTCTGTCAAGCTCGCACACACAGAAGTGAGATCGCCATCTTCCCAGCGCCGTTGCCGGCATGCTGAGGATGCTAATGGTTTGTTATGTTTAGCCTGACTTGCATCATTACCATAGAGTCAACAGCTCAGATTGAGGCACAGTGGAGCATTCAGTCGACGTGTTTTCACTGCAGACAAATGTGGCCTCACACAGACCTGACATCTGCTAGCTGTTGTGTGCCTTATAGACATGTAATTCCTACAGTGTGCCCACTCTATCATTCCTCTAAAGCAGCTCATTGAGGAGCCGCTGAAGCCTTTTCAGCCAGCAATACGGAAGTGACTGAAGAGCCCAACTTAAAAATAACATATCAACATATCATTTGATCACCCTATGCTTTATTTTAATGTCTAGGACTACAAATAGGTAATTGTTATTGTATTTCAATAATTATTCCCTCATTCTTAATTCATTCATGTGACAGTGCATTCCCATAAAACACTCAATGTTACATGGACCTGCAGATTAGGAATCCATGTACACTGAGACACATCATGCATCTTGGGTGGATCCCATAGGTGCATTCCAGCGAGATGCTGAAAAGGCGTAAAAGCATCTGTGTATTCAAGATGCATATATAAGCTTCTCCCATAGTGTAACTATGCCAGTAAACCATCTGTGGAAATAGCCACTGTCACTGATGTTGCCCGCTTGCCCTGGTCTGCATGACAGCCAGGAAAACCTGAGATTTTTTGGTCATTTAAAAAAAGAAGAAAAACTTGCTAAATGTTGTCTAAACAGAAGTATCCCTACAAGAACTACAAATACAGTTCTGATTTGGCAAAACTCTAATTCAAATCAGAAACTCTCTTATCAAAGCATGAGCGAAGAACGGCATGAATATGAGCAAGCATTCCAGTTTTTTATACTTGACAGTTTTCAACACTAAGGATATATTTTTGCCAGTACAAATAAAGTATTGGCATTCAATAACCATCCTTACTGTAAACTGGGCTCTCACTGGCCGCTGGCCATTTGCCGTCACATGTTTAGTTCAGGACACTCTAGATATCCCATCATAAATATCAAATATGTGTCATATAATCAGGGCCTGATTTGGGTGATTAAATCAATC
This sequence comes from Maccullochella peelii, assembly GCA_002120245.1. Taxonomy (NCBI): domain Eukaryota; kingdom Metazoa; phylum Chordata; class Actinopteri; order Centrarchiformes; family Percichthyidae; genus Maccullochella; species Maccullochella peelii. Next base: position 30,412 of record LKNJ01003754.1, on the reverse strand, counting down.
ATACATCAGTGATCCAGCCATTTACTGCTACCAGGTTTTAATTCCATTTGTACTTGAAGAACAAAACTTCTTATGACTGAATCTGTACCTGGATGGTTGTACAGTATTTGGTGTAAATCAGTGTAATAATCCTTTACTGCGTCTCTAACATAAGGTGACCTGCTGCAGTCTTTTAATAGTGCTTTTATAAGCTCTATGTAGGTTGTCCCTGTTGGCCTGATGGACCTCTGACCGTGCTGTTATTATTACTAGCTATAGCTCATACTCAGGACACTGTACATAGCATCACACACACACACACACACACACACACACACACACACACACACACACACACCTTTGTTCTATTTCCAGGGGGTTAGACAAGGACAGAGTCCCCTGTGTTGTCCTTGCTGAAGACCTCTGCTGTACACAGACGCAAGCTGGCCCCTGGCAACACACACACACACACACACACACACATGTAGACCCCTGCCAAACTCTTGCTGGGTGAATGATGATGGGGTGATGAGGGAAAGAGTGAGGCAAGTGAGATACAGAGAAAGGAGAGGAGATGGGGAGAGGAAAAAAAAGGCAAAAAAGAGGGGAGGTAGGGAGGAGAGACATAGGGGAAGGCTAAGGGTCAACAGCGCTCTTGTCGCTACTAATGAGCCTCAACCCAGGAAGAGAGCGAGCGAGCAGGACAGAGAGACGGATCCTGAATCTGAATTCAGGTCTTTGGATTGCCCATTAACCATGTAAGCATAAAAGCTGCCATGACCACACTGTGGTTTCAGAAGATGAGGTACTCGGACCAGCATTACCACAATAACAGCATACACACACACACACACACACACGTTGTAAAACTACTGTTTGTTCATTGGGAATGAAAGCATCTACATCTGTCTAATCAACTTAAATTGTCAGCAGATTTTTTTTTTTTCAAATCTTCGTTTACTTGCAGAGATGCAGGAGAGCTCTGAAAAATCACATCACATGAGCGTGTTGGAGTGACTGAGGTAAACAGAGAGGGTGAGAGAGGGAGATTTTGTCAACATGCTCTCCAGAGAGCCAAACGTCTCAAGCATCTCCTCATTCAACACTGGCATAAACACATCGCTCCAATCCCATGGAGAATGAGCGGGTGTGTGCGTGTGTTTCTGTAAGTGTGGGTGTGTGTGTATGTGTGTGTGTTGAACATAGCTCGTGCCTCATTCCCGTGTGAGAAAGATAATGTTGAAGCGAGAGTTGTACTACTGAGACATGCTGGCTGATGCAATGAACAACAAGACTCACAGAGTGGAAAAATGCATTAAATTATGTGAGGGTTAGTGTGTGTGCATGTGTGTGTCTTTTTTAATAAAGAAAGGAGATGAGGTTGCCAAACTTGGGAAGAATAAGTCAACAACACACACACACACACACACACACACACACACTCCTGGCCTGCATCCATGTATTTGAACAGCACTGGTTGGCCTTTAGATTCCCCCAGTGAGCCAATATCTGCTCTCTAATTGGTTGTTAATGAGTGAGTGTGTGAGTGTGAGTGTTCACATGTTTGTCAGAGTATATGAAAGAGAGAGAAAAACAGTGTGTGTGTGTGTGTGTGTGTGTGTGTGACAGGGTAGGGGGTGAAGCAGGGATCTTAAACATCTGTCTAACAGACTGGGACACTTGAAGCTTTGACCTGCTTAAACACAAACACACACACCAAAAACACAAGTATACATGCACACATTGTTGTTTAATGTGCATTTGTGTGCATGTGGGTGAGAAAGACTGCGTGGAGTCCTGTAGTAGAAAGTGTACAGTCTCTGCAAGATATACACACACACACGCACACTTTGTGCAGACATCTGGCAGTGCAGTCTGCTCTAATGGCAACAGAACTATGGGCATCTGCATCCCACACCCACACACACGTGCTGTCACATGCACACACACACCTATATTGGTTATGAACAAGAGCTAGAATGGAGCACTGGGGCCAATCACAATGAAGGACATTACATAATCTTGCTAGAGGTTGGTTTTGTTTTTTTAAATACGCTACACTATAAAAAGCTGTGAAACGTCCAATGCAAAACACAATATAGCATTAAGTCTACCCTTGAATCTATAATGATGCGGTCGCCATCGAAATGCTCCATTCCTTGTTCTCTGAAGAAAGAAGTCCTTTGCAAATCTGTGCACACGTTTATTTCGAGAGTACAGATTTACTCATGGCTCTTTTTTTTCTCGACTCAGCTCCATACCACTTTGGTACTTTGCAGAGTTTTTGGCCACTGGTAGCACTATGGAGCAATGTTTTTATGAGCAGGTCACCATTTTGTTTGTATCTTGTGCTTTAGAAGCATGCACACGGCCGCAAATGTATGCACACAAGCGTGCAGGTGATGCAAAAGATGATGGCTGAGTGTTTAGCATACCATTACAACTGCAACATTCTTGATAGCAAGAATGTTTAAATGCATTAAATATATATATTTTTTAGGATACACACAAACACTGAATGTTCACAAGAAAACTCCACAGGGTCTAATTTCAGAATTAAGTTACCCAAAGGGCCAATTTCCCCAAAAGTAGTGTTTTCCTTTGAGGTTTGATACATCACTGTTGCTAATAATAATGTTGGAAGAAATATTATATCATTGTTATATCATTAAATCATTCTTTTCACCATAAAAAGCATTGCAAAATATCTACAAAAGAGAGAAAAAGAAAAACAGATCAGTCTTCACCATGCTCAGAACTGCCTTGTCCTGATTTTTGCATACAGAACGAGGCATCATTGGTCTGATGCTTTTCCTGTTTTTTTGGTGAAAGTTTTTTGCTTTTCTGTGAGTTCATGAGCAGAGGGAAGGCACTTCGACATTTCAGCATCTGTTGTTTTGGCTTGGGTGAAAGGAGGAGTATTAAGTAGGAGACGGAGGGAGAGCCTGACCTGGCAGCAAGGAGATGTGCTCTGGTGGAACGAAAAGCTGCAGGCGAAAGAGAGAGAGAGAGAGCGAGACACTTCAGCCTCATAGGTCCGAGTCAGAGGAATAGCTGGGATGCCAAGAGAGCAACATTTATTTTGTAGCTAGATTTATTCCACACAGTTTCCTTGCTCTGTTGGTTTCGTCATTCTCTCTACCCGTACTTATATCTTGTTTTCTTTCATTCTTAGATTCCTCCGTTCTTTTTCTCTAGTTCCTTCGCTCCCCCTCTGATTGAAAACAGATGTGCCAATGCGAGGAGCTGAAACATTTTAAACGCAAAACATACAAAACTTGACTGACCTGCAACCATGAAGTGTGAATGTGTGTGTGTGTGTGTGTGTGTGAGAAAATATTTCGAGATCACGATTCCAGTGGAAGATTTTGTTTGTAAGTTTGTCTTTATTCCCACAATTCTCTCTCTTATCTGTCTTTCCCTCTCCTCTACTTGCCTGAATATCTGCATCTGCACAACACAAGCAAGTAAAAACACAAAAGTAAGAGATAAAATATGCAATCATCCATCCAATAATCACATTATTTCTCGGGTGTCTGACTTCCTCTCTAAAGTCATCCCCTCTTCCTTCCTCCAGCACTCAACGCGGGGATCAATCAGCTCTAATATTTGTCTCACTCAATATACAGTCTTTTGGGATGATTGGTTTAATTGGAGAGTTTAAACGAGGAGGCTGAATCATGAATGCCAGCCTGCTGATTTAAGTGCCACACTGGTGAATTCAAAAGCAAGATGGAGCAGATATAAAATTCCTGCCAGTCTCTGCGTTTGTCAAGACTGAATCCGAGTGGGAAACCTTTCTGGGTCATAATTTCATGAAGGTGTGCAGAAAAACAAAATGAACAAAGTCGAGGAATCCCGTAGAGACAGAGACAGAGCTCTGTGGCAAGAGAGGGCTTGGCTCCAACACTCCAGTGTCAGTTGGCCATATAGGTTAATGTGCCACAGTTGGACAGCAGCTCGCTTTACCCCAGATAGCCTCGGTCATCAACTGAGCTAAGTCCACATGGAGAGCTCCAGTCTGGCGTGTCACTTTTCTGGCACAGTAGTGATGCACACTTTGCCTGCTATAAATGAAGTTTGTAGTGTTTTTGCAGGTTTAATTCAAAGTTAATCTAAATTGAGGATTCCATAAATCAACAACACTCAAATGTCAGTTTATGCTAATGAGTATTTTTTTTAATCTTTTGTGGTTAAACGTAAAAAATGAAAGCACATGACAGTTTTGCCAGCTGGTATATCAAAATTTTAATGCTCCATATCTTTGAGTCGGATACAAAATTGCAATTCCAAGATCGCAATATGTTTTTCACCTTTAGATATCTACGTCTAATTTTATATCTTTTTAGACTCAATCTGGTTCAGAGTATATCATTTACATGCACCTTAAAATAATAATATATTCTTCATTTTATATACATGTTGGTCTACATTTCTACATACTAGATTTACATAGATATTATAAGCCTAGGATCGGTACAGGGCCGATCCATGCATATTTTAATGGCTCGGCATCGGCCAAAATAATCCCAATCGAATGCTGATCCTTTTTTTCCTGTACTCTGCTGTGTTTGGTCCACCTCGGCCCGCTCTGACACATCTGCTACTTTTGGCCTACATTTACCAAATGTAGGCAAACGTCACATCTGCACATTTGCCAAAACGCTCTTTCTATGTGACACAAGCCAGATGATGCTCTTTAACCCACGCTGTCCATCTGCGCACTACAGACTATAATCTGTGTAATCTGAACTAAAGCCTTCCCTGACAGCCATAAGCCAATTACTACAGACCACGACAGGGATTCACCCTATACTGCTGTGTGGTGAAAGTGCAAGGGACAGACTGACACAGAGGAGGGTGAAATGCAATAGCATTTTATGTACACAGAATTTAACAGAATTATGTGTGACTGTAAGGCTTCTGTTTTTGGCTGGCTCACAAATATATACATATATATACATATACATATATATGGTACATACATAAACATGCACCATTTTTCTTAGCAATAATACATATTTGAGGGACAATAATAGCACACTGGTAAGTTATGTTTAAGATAAAGTAAAGGTACATTTTAGACCTGTTATGGTTGAAGGTTACTTTTTTTTATTTTTTTTTATATTATAGATACAAGACATGCTGATCAAATTTCAAGGAGCTCGGTTAGTATTAAGTTCAATCCAAATGTACAAATGTATTCTTTTCTGTGCGTCTGTGTGTGTTCTCACACAAAAAATATGATGCCAAAAGAGGGTCTTTAAGCTGTATCTCATCTCACAGCTCCTGGTGAGCAGCTAGCAGGAAAACCCAAACACAGCTGAAACTGCTTTAGACACACACACACACACACACACACACACACACACACAGGCTTACAAATATGTGCACCACTGCATTTACACATACACACATAGATGAATCATTAAAGAAACTAATGAACTCATGTGTTTGCACAAACACACATGCATACATTCACGTCTGCCATAATCCCACACACACATATACAATCTCAGCATAAATGCCCATCAATAAATAATTACTCTTTTCATTAGATGCTGCAGGTCAGCAGTTTGTGAGCGAGCTGCAGAGATTCACATTCTGGACGACCAGCACAGGTTTGTGTAAAGGGAAGAAGTCATTGGCTTTTTGACCCAGTGAACCAGCTATAGAGTATATGAATTGGACTTGAAGTGCGTTGGGTTCCCTCTGAGCAGACTGTTTGGTGAACTCATGACTGATATGTGACACAGAGACGAGCAAGGTTTAGGTTTCAGTGAACTGTTGCACCACTTCACCATGTCTGATTCCAGTCTTTCTTGACAGATGAGAGCTGTTCATTTCTAAAATGTGACACTAATACTGAGGTTCTTAAACTGCAGTATCACTGATGATATTTCTGCTTAGTGTCGACTCAAAAATCTCTTTCAGACTACTGCTGAGTTTCTGAGAATAAAAGGTCACTTCAGGTCCAACTCATACAGCTTTAAGGCTAAGCAGCCACAAGCTCCAAAATACTCCACATCCATAACAAGCTGACACTCTCATGAGCCTATAGCAGCCATTAATTCATTTGTCATGTGCTATGATAGTTAACAATGAACACCACTGTGCAGTAAATTTAGTTCAGAGGCACCATTCATAGCGTAGTTAGATCTGAGAAATTCCCCTATTGAGAATTCACTATAAATTAGGAAGAGTTCACAGCATGGCGGGCACCACGTGATGAAGCCTGAGGCAGAGAATATCACAAGACAAAAACATATGGGGAAGCATTACAGCTCAAGACATTACAACGCCTAGAGTTGTGTCATATTCTGCTGTGTCATGCATCAAAATGTCTCAAGAGGCAGGAGTGAAAACTGCACCTCATCAAAAAGTGTTTCCCCCAGTGGGCTGTCTTCTACACAGCATTTGACAGAAGTTCACCTCGGCACGGCATGTATTTATCACTGCACTGCCAAAGAAAAAATCTTTACAAGTCACTTAGTTTCCCACTAGTTCATAAAAACTAAAGTCTTTAAAACAAAGGAGACATTCAGTTTATGTGAAAGTTGTTTCAGCAGTTAGCTGATCCGTGCTGGCTCCTGAGCCAGAGGTGAAGTACCTCTTATTTTGGAGGTTCATCAGGCTCCATTCTTGCAGCGGCACAAACAGTGGACACTGGTTCATATTCCAGTGAAGGTCTTATTTTGGGTAGGCTCTATTTCACCAATAGTTTAGACAGCAATTACAATTATACTGAAAGATTCTGGGTGTGAACCACTCATGAGATCATAATGTTCGCAACTTTCTCTCTGCATTTTCTCTCAAACTGTACTGTAAGTTGAACATTTGTTTTTATTAATTATATCTTCTGTGTTCCTAGTCACAGAAACACAGAAGTCTCCTTGATCATTTAAAGCTGCACTAATTAATATTGGTATATGAACAATGGGTTAAATGACTACGTGTAATGTGAAAGGAGTCACTCATAGTGACGTACTCACAGAGAATTATCCCCCAGCTCTGCAGTTCCACTCAGCTCTTTGTGTTTTAGCATCTTTCAGCACAGTGTTGAAAAGGCCACAACTTTTCTGTTTTGCTTCACTCTTACCGCTCTCATCAGCAGCGTTTTCTAGCAGCTGCAGGCACCTCTGATAAACCCACTGTATGCTACCTCTCCAGCACCAAACAGCAGACAGACACAGTTAGCAACTAGCTGGTGAACATAGTGGAGCATTTAGCAGCTAAAGAGCCAGATATTTCCCTCAGGATTTGGTGGAGAATAAACAGATCTAAAAGTAGAGTGAATGGACTTACATTCACCAGAGACTCAACTCCAAATGAATGCTAATGTTGCTTCCTGTCTGCTGGATGTAATGTGCTGTAAGTAGGCAAATGTTTGCCTACTTACAGCACATTACATGTGTTTTCTTCACAGAAATGCTCCTCTGTAGTTGGAGCATACTTCTCTCTTTACATTTTTATGTACACAGGCTTGTATCTTTGACTTTTTTTTTCTCAAAGAACCAGCTATTTACTAACACAGCTGCTCAACTTTTGCACTGGTGATTCAATCAAGACAGGTTCATGCTCATCCAAGCCAACTGGAAATGTTCCAATTGCAAGTCACAAAACATTGTTTTTTCTGAAAATGAATGGGACTTTTACTTCTGATATCCTAAATGCCTGAAAAAGTTTCTCCCACTTCTCGCCACTCTATAAAATGCCTGTAATTCTACAAAAGACTGAGCTTGCACTGTCAGTATTGCAGATACTATGGGATTATCCCAGTCAATATCCCTTATCCATGTTGCTACTAGCTAGGGTAAGAGGTTATCTAGGTCACTGTAAACCAGTCACCTCATTAACAGATAACTTTGCTATAAAAAAATGTTGAAGACAATATTATTGTGCATGATGTAAGCGCAGCACCCAACAGGCCCAAAGCATGATGCAATGTGGGTGAGCCATCCACTGAGGCACAAGCTAACAGTAATGAGACTGAAGATACAATAGGGAAATAGAGAGAGAACGAAGCAGTGAACGGATACAAACACACACACACACACACACATGTCACCAGCTGCCTGGAAGATAGAATACAGAATGTCACAGAAATAAACTGTAATCCTGGCCAGCAGTGATCAACACTGATAAATATTAATAAACACTATTATGTGCAGAGAAAAATAGAGACAGAGTGAGCGAGTGAGACAGGCAGATCGAGAGAGAGAGAGAGAGAGAGACAGGGCAATAACAATAGGGGAGTCTTCTTGGTCTGTTATGCAGGCAAATTTCCCTCTGATGTCCATCTTGCGGTTCTGCAGACAATGCACACTCATGTGCACACACGCACTCTTCTTATTATCTGCCCATTTTCCTCTGTTTGTTTTCACTGTTGTTTTGTCCCTCTTCTTTGGGGGCCATGATAAAAGGTGGGCGCGCACACACACACACACACACAAATGAGCACTCAGAGAAGTATACAGAGAGGGAGAAAAAAAAGAGATAAAGTGAGTCCCAAATACACACACACAGATGATAATATCTCCCTCCCTCTGTCTGTCTCTCATTAGTCATACTGAGGCTGTAGCGTTGCCGAGCTGCTTGCAGAGCTGTAGAGCTGGACGGCAGCCCACAGCCAGCGAAGGTCACCCACCACTCAGTTTAACTACTGGAAGACAAACACTGGCCTCTTCCTGATAATGAGTGGACATAAAGATGCATAGGAAGAGACCTGAGGTCTGAGACACACCCATCATGGTGTGGACACACAAACCCAGTGTTGGGTTTTTTGTGTGTTGCTATTAATCCCGAGTAAGATTGTCAGATATACTAAGGAGTTTTGTTAAAAAGAATCACATTATCGGGCTCCGAAGTGAAACTGACTCAAAGGTTTACAGTGTATGAATGCAGCAGTAGCTACATGTGCACATATTGCTTTCACAAACTGTTTTTTTCTAGAAAAAACTCGACCGAGCACACACATAGTGAACGCCAACATGCTTAAACAGGCCAAAAAAAAAAACTTTGATCGAAAATGAATGTCACCCATATAAATACATCTAAGTCCAGCATCTAGGTTTGACATGAAGTCGGATATTAATATTCTTATTGATTTAGTTGTGTATGTTGTACTTTAACTATAAGTCCCCTTCACACTGTGCAATTTTTGGCTATTTGAGATGAAAATTGACAATTGTGAGAGAAACGTGGTAAAATCTTTGAACGTCAATCAAAAACAGTGGTCCTAGATTGCACTGTGAGACATGCATGCCCACCGATGACCGATTTGCAGTTCTGGCGACCAAAGACAGCCTGAAGCAAAATTCTGACAGTGTCAGGAATTGACCAAATTCTCGAAATGTGATTGTTGTTACAGCCAATGTCAACAAACCAACCAATCAGAATACAGTATGATATGAAATGATGCAGAACACACTGGCCAGAGCTACAGTTCCTGAACGCTATTGTTTTAATAAAGTTCAGAGAAAAAAACACAAGCTGACACAGACAAAGCAAAACAATTGAGGCGAAACAAAAATGAAGGTTGTGGGACTCTGGCAAAGAAGAAAACCTTGCAAAGCTGTGGCAGTTTTTCGACACAAAGGAATGTAAGCACTGTGCCTCTGCTCTCATGCACTCTTTCTATTTACATCGTAGCACTTCGATTCACCACACATCCATTGCACAATCTGACATGCCTCAAATGGATATTGTACATCTTGACACCGATTGGAGAGCACAGTGTGACATGAAATACACTTACACGATCGTTGCTGTCGCACAGTCTAAAGGTGCCTTTACCCACAATCCAACTTTCTTTCTGTCTTTGGTTGAGCACAATGTGTAAAGGTAAAGAGGAGTGTCTGAGTGTTGACTGACTGACCCGACCTTGTCTCCTGAAATGAGCCAGTATGAAAGTTTTCACATGGTACTAGCGCAGAGGCAACGAGCTGTCACCACTCTCGTCAGGAAATACTTGAATCTGAACAAGGAGATGATAAATTCATCACAGCGATGTCCCAGAGCGAGCTCTGCTGACATGACCTTGATCGATCGCAGGCAGAACGACAGATGGCCATAAAGGACAATCATGTAACTGTACGCTCATTAGCATAATCACATGCATATACTGTACACTTTCTACTAAAAGGCCACATGGCACTCGCACAGCCCCGGTGGGCTTGTGACAGAGATGTAATGTTGTTATTGTCTTGCATGAGCCGTGACACTTAAAATTTTATTCAATTAGCAAATATAACAAGAACATGCTGAATGTGATTCAGGTATTCAAAATACATATTGTCAGTGTAGACAAGTGATTAGAGTGATCATCCATTTATGGGACAGCCACAGCTTTGATCTCTACCGCTGCCATATGGCCGGTCACAGCACAAAAACAAACCTGCCAGCTCATTCTAACTCCCCCAAGCCTTGTCATAAGTGGACCAGTGATGTCTGACACAATGCATACACTGTAATGACATATAACAGATAAAAGGACAAAGACCGGCCTATTTTCCTCCGTGATTGAATTAATAAAATGATAAAACTAGCTGACTAAATCTGAGAATAGGGGAGAGAAGATTAACTCAAAAAGAGGCTCAAAGAGACAAAAATGTACACCTTTTTGCTTGTTGGGATTCGTGTTTTTCTTACTGCTGATAGTGTCTATCAATCAACTATCTATCAACTAACAGCCTACAGCCACACTGCAGCCAGGTCCTGAGGCGCAGCAGAACTTTGAGCTAAATGTTGGCATCAGCATGCTAACATGTGCACAATGACAACAATGTCATTGCTGTTGATTAGCAGGTATAATGTTTACCATGTTAACAATCTCAGGTTGGTGTGTTTAGCATGCTAACACTTGCTAATTAGCACTGCACAAAAAGTGAGGATCATGCTGAGGGGGACATGAATGTGTGCACCAAATTTTATGGTAATCCATTCAATAGTTGTTGAGACATTTCACTCAAAACAGCAAATGTCAGCCTCATGGTGGTGCTAGAAGAAAAGTCAGGGGATCAACAGAGTCATTAGGCTTCATCCTCTGGGGACCATGAATACCTGTACAAAATTTCCTGGCAATCCATCCAATAGTTGTTCCTCTCTCTTCCTCTCTGTCTGTTCAGTTTTGCCTCATTTGTTTCCACCTTTCTCTATCCTCCCCCTGCCTTTCTTACCTCTTTCAAATATTCTTGTTTCTTCTCTTCTCTCCTCCTTTCTTCCTGCCTCACCCCAATAATTTTCCATCTGTCTGCCTTCCCACTCTTCCTAACAACTTCCCTTCCTTCTCCTTTCTCTTTCTTCTTCAACCCTGCCCTCTTTCCACATCCTTCCTTCCTTCCTTCCTTCCAATCCTTCCCCCCTCCTCCCATAAAACCCTCGACTCCCACTTTCTTTCATTCATTTCCTATCACTCTGCTCCCCTCTTTCACTGCATCATGTGTTCCCTCCACATTGTATTTTCAGATCACATCCAGGTGCTGGCTTCACACACTAAGTCACCCTATACCTCATCACTCAGTGGAAAGTCAAGGAGAGGGCAGAGAGAGAGAGAGAGATTGTGAAAGAGCAAAGGCTTGAGAGAGGGGGAGACAAGAGGGAAGAAGCTGAGGACGAGCAAAAGAAGAGTTCAGAAATGAGGGAGGTTAAAGGTTAAAATTAAAGACAAAGAAAAGAGGTCAGGGAGAAGAGTTGGGCGAGCAAATAAAATGAATATAAAAGGGGGGGAATGGCGTTAGCAAAATGAAAGAATTCTTTATGCAAATGATTGTGCTACAGTGAAAGACATGGAGGAGACAGAGAAGATGGGAGACCAGAGAGAGAAAGAGGACATGGAGACAGAGAGGTGGAGAGTGGTCCAGAGATTTATGGCAGGTTGTTATGGAGCACCGACTGAATAACAGAAGGTGAGACCAGGTGAATTATTCATGAGAATACAGGGCTGTGTGTGTGTGTATGTGTGTGTGTGTGTGTGTGTGTGTGCGCACCCTTAGGCCAGCTCATCTACGAGGAAAAGGAAAGACAAACCACCTACAACCTGTTGACAGTCTGAATTATTCCTAAATAAAATAAGCAGGGGTTCAGACTGAACGAGTAGTCTCATTCAATCATGGAGACATTGAATTAAACTTCCAGAAATTTCAGCTAAACATTAGGCCAATGTTGGAATTCATCCCAAACATTGCCTTTAGGGGTTTTCACATACAGTTCGGCTTCGATTCTGTTCTCACTACTAAAAAAATGCCAAGTTCTCTAAGAACCAAACAGTTATCTGCATTTTTAGGCCTCACAAATTTCTCACCTACGTAGACAAACAAACTGAATTAATGTAGAAAATGCTTCAGAGCTGGACAGAACCTTTCCAGACACGCTTACTTTGAACACACTCTAAATACATGAACATGACCACCGCTTTTGGCAAGGTTCAAGGTAAAGATGTCCCACCCAACCTCATTCCGGAAACTAGAAAATGTGCTTGAACCTTAAAGTGATGTGAACTAGTCTATTCTGTGTTTTCAATTACAAACACATGCACACACAATTACAAACCAAAAGTTTCTAGAACAATCAGGAATAATAATAATTTTCATGACTACTGATGATCACAGAAATACTTCTAGGAGATCACATACTCACCGAGTTGATGCAGGCGAGCTCCTTGTTGAGCAGCCAGGGCAGGGAGAGTTTCCCCTCTCCTCTGTAGCACGACTGAATCCTCTCTTTAATCTTCTCCTTTATCCGTCTCATTGTGAAAAGACACAAAGCCGACTCCTTGGGTGGCTTGGCTCTGTTCTTCTGACCCTGGGCAAATACAGTAAACAGAACCTCCTCGTGCTCTTGAATACCAAGTGAACGTGCCAAACGGGTCCCCGGCCGGGCCAAATAAGCATCCTGAACCAAGCGGTACTCCACTCCGTCCTTGGTGCAGCCAATGGGGAACTCAACATAGGAGTAGAACTTAGGATCGTCAACACATAGGCGGACAATTTTAGAGGTGAAGAATTGTTCACTGCTTGCATCTGGCGATGTGAGCTGGGTGTCGAGCTGTAAGGTAAGATAATACACAAACTGCTCGCTATTGAAGCCGTAGATGTAGTAGATGTCAAATGCCGGGAACTTGGAGAGCGTGTCTGAGGGAATCTTCAGCTGGGAGGAGACAAACTCATCCTGGTAGACAAAGCTGAACATGTCAGCGTTCTCCTCATTGGACATTAACTTGCGGCTTGACAGCGTCGGGAAGTACTCAGATTTCCCATCGATGGGAGTGCCGACAAAAAGTTTCCCACCTCCACCAAAAAGATCCGGGGAGATCACGACACCTGACATGGTGCCTGCCTCAGCAACACTGGATAGATAATGCTCTTTACGATGGTGGGGCTCGCCGAGCTTGAACAAATCATCCAGACGCAGGAACTGGCATATTCCCTGGGAAGTACTCCCACAGGCAATTAAGCGGTTGTGGGCAGCATCAAGTAGCAGGAGTTTATTAACATTAGAGGTCTGCACCAGCTCGTGGGGGCAGGACTGGACACCGGGCGGAGGGTAACAGCGAGGGTTGTCTGTGACTGGGCCAGTGACATGGCTTCGTAGGTTGGTCAGGTTGCTGGACAGCTTGTAGATCCAGTTGACGGCACCCAGGTAGACCTCACCCGTTTTGTTGTGGACCACCAAATGTGTGAGACCTCCTTCCGGTGGGGAGAAGGAAAGGAGGGACGAGGAGAAAGGAGTGGAGATGGAGGGCATGGAAAGGGAAAAGAGAAAGAAGAGGATGAGAAGAGGTGGGTAGAGGTGGGAGGACATGGCGGTGAGGGGAGGGGAGGTCTGAGCGAGTGGGTATTGTTGTGTATTTTTGAGTGTGTAATCCTCTACAGTGTCAGTCACTGCCTTATAGGACTGCAGGGTATGATAATACAAAAGAAGAATTTCCAAGCACTTGACTTCCTCTTTTTTTTTTCCTCCTTTCTCCGCTGTTGTTTTTATAACCCCATCCCCTGATCCTCAGCCTCGTCCACCACCAGCCCTGAGAAAGAGAAACAAAGCAAAATCTTAGAAAACACAGATGTCAATATATTCATGGACTGACAAAAAGGATTCATTTTGAAATGACAAGACACTAAATATTCGCCCACAGACTCAGACTTGGAGGCCTCGATGTTGAAGTCCAAAAAACAAATGAGGGCACTATCGGCTTTGTTTTATTGACTTCTCGACTCTTGGCTCGCACCACTCTGTGGAGTGCATCTTTTAAAAGAAGACAGGGCCAAACATTGCTCCTCTGCGTATCGATTGTCTGGAGGTATTAAAGGATCCAGCAAACAAAGTGCGCATACACACACCAAAAATACATACACAAAAACCCAACCTGTGACACAAGAGTGTATGCAGTAAGAAAACGTGTAGACTAGACTATGTGCATACAACACATATAAAAAAAGAGACCTACACACACATATAAAATCATACACAGGGTTAGCCACTGATGTGCAGCACCGTGATAGCAGATAAACATCCATAAATTACAAGCAGGGCTGCAGGGAGAATCCTATAGTATATTTACAACAGAGCAACAGTGCAGAAAAATACAGGCACCCTGCTTCTAAAAAAAAAGGGAGAGGGAGGGAGAGAACTGGTCCAACGCGATAAAACAGGAGAGACAGTGAGAAGTCTGATATAAAGGCGGTGGAGATGGTGGGAAAGATTGATATAAGTGAAAACTAAAAAAAAAAAGTGAGGAAGAAAATAAAGGGAGATGGACCATCCATCTATTTTCCATTCCATCCATCCATCCACTCGCTTTTCCAGGTTCAGGGTCACTAGAGGCTGGGGTCTATCCCTGAATGCACTGGCGGACAGGTAAAGTCTAAAGTTCCAGTGCAAAAGCAACATGGCTGCTCCACAAACACCATTGTTGCTATTATTATCATCATCAAGCAAAATCAAGTCCATCTCCATTCATTTTCTCTGAAAGCAAGCAATGTGTTCTGCAATGCATGCTGGGAGGGGGTGGCACAGAAAATAAAATTCAGTTAACTTTACACACATGCTCCATTTAGACATTGATATTGGTGTTTTATATTGCAACAAGAGACAGCCAGTAAAATGTTGCAAACGTGTTTCTTTAATCAGTTTGTGGATTAATGTCCTGGTTATAAAAATGTACACAGCTATCTAACCACAAAGCCATTTTGTTTTAACAACATTGATCCACCTCTGCTGGCTGACGAGCCTAAAAGCAACCAGTAGGTTTGCTTCTTCTTCTCTGTGTAATTTCATCACTTTGCCATGGTCTCCAGCTGTACTAATACATCCTTAGTTGAGCCACAGCAGTCAGCCTTGCTGACAATTTCTCATGTTGGTCAACTGGGGTAGTGCAAAAAAACAACATTGTGCCCATACATCAAAATTACAAATGATATATCTGTAAAAGTCTTGGCATAAACAATGGAGGGAAAAACAGAAAGAGAAAATTTGCCTGGGGAGTAACTTTCATTGGAATGCTAGAGCACCATGATCAAGGGTATCCAGTTCTCACAATACATGAGAAGAAGACATAATATGACAGACAATATGTGAAGTCTGTCAAACAATCAAACAATCATTTATCATTGGCACAGAAACAAAATAGTGGTTCAAAAGGCTACTATCGTTTGGTGCAGTTTTAAACCAATGTACATGTACTACCCAACCTTTTTTTCATTAGTTCATTGGTTTATGCTCAGCTAAATACAGAGAACAAGGCAAAGGCTTGTTTCATAATGGAGTTTGGTCAGCAAAGTATTTTTGTCTCTTTTTCCTGCTGCTGTTTCTCATCCCTTCCTTTCATTACATTCCTCTCTCTCTCTCCCTCTCTCTCTCCCTCTCTCTCTCACACACACACTTCACTTCTTGTCAATAGTGTCTTTCATCTCCAGCCCAGCCATGATTACAGTGGCCCAGATGATGATGCTGTTGCCTGTCCCATCAGGACAATGCAGCCCCTGTTAATATCTTAGACACACACACACACACACACACACACACAAAATGTGAACATACAACACACCCGTACAGTATGTGGTCAAAAGCATTTTTAACACACACTCTCTCACACACACAGCTCCTACTGACTTCACCACGTCTCAACACACCCACTCATATACATAACTGACATAAAACAGACCTGCCCACACACACTCATGCACCACCCATGCATTTGTACGACAGAATGCGCACACACTTGAATCGACAAGAGACGAGCATTGACTTACTATACTAAATGACATGTTAAGGTGGCTATTTTAGCAGGATTTTCATTCCACCTTCCCTGAGGTACTTTACAATCTCTATAAATAAGCGAAAGCAGCACACATGGACTCAGTGGCCACATAGCTTTAGTAGCCAGTGGAGCTGAGAGCTGATGATGTTAGGATCTGTTTGACTAAACTGGGACAAAGTGATGAGAGGAAAGAGGAAGACATCTGATGACGAAATGATTAGAAGAGTGACACATACAGTTCAAAGATGGAAAGAAAGAAAGACTAAAAAACGGGACAGAATATTCTCATGGAGCAGAAACTTTCTTCCTGCTGTGGTGCATACAATCCTAATCTACAATTCATGTTATTGAATTAGCCAGGCCTTCACTTTTGTGTGTGTGTGCGCGCGTGTGTGTGTGTGTGTGTGTGTGCGTGTGTGTGTGTGTCAGGGCCATCCTGAAGCCATCCTGCCACATCAGTTGAAGCTGTAGAGGCATTCGGGTCTATCCTGCACTGATTTATTGCTGTTGGCACATCGATTGCACAGACAGCCACAGACCCAGGCCAAACACTTAGGCAAATTTATACACAACACTTCTTTAACATGGAGCTCACATACATGCCTGCTGGCCTCACTCCGTGTGAGTCTGTGTGTTTGTCCATGTGCATGTGTGCATCCTGCATCTATTCAATCTTATTTACTACTAAAACACACAGAGACACACGTCCTATCGCCTACACATCGGCCTAAACATAAACTGTATGTACACAAAGCATATATAACTGTACAAACCACAGGCAAAGTATAAACATTTACCTTTATACCCTTTATAACACTTTTTTTGCAGTGGAGAGAGAAAATGTTGGGGACATGAGCTGGAATTGAATTAATTGGTACCTTCACCTGCATTTATGAGCCTGTTGGTGAGTAACACTTAATGTACACATAACTTTTATTTGCTTACAAGAAAACTCCACAGGGCACCTATAACACCATAAGGCAGCCATGGTTGCTAGCAAATGTAACTAAGATTACAACATGTTCATGGTCAGTGTGCAGAGAATAGAAAAATTCTTCATAAATGTTGGATGGTTTTTATTTTGTCTAATGAACTTGCGTAATTGTGATTCATCCTAAAATCTGGAAAGAGTGAAGTGGTTGAAGTTGCTGTGACAATATTTAAAAGTCTATTAAAAAAGGTCTGAATGGGGATTTCACTCCTGCAAAAGACGTCAGAGTCATCTGACACTAAATTCTTTGCTTAGATGCAGAAAAACAGACATCTCAGTACATGCATACAGAATTTGATCTGATCAGAACTCCAGACTTCTTGCAACAGATGGTAGCAAAGTTAAAGTTACACTGCAGGTCAGATGAGGACAGTGCAGAAGGAGATATGAGAATGGGGGCAGGAGGCGGACACACACTTGAACGTGAGGAGATTTCTATTTGGAATCCATTTTCCAAAAGGCGTAATATTGACAAGTGATAATACTGCAGACTGTAGTCGACTCACACCCTCCTCTCCTGGCTTTTAACAGACAGACAGAGACAAGAAAAGACAAGGAGGAAGGGAGAGGCTGAGGAACTTGATTAAATAGAAAGGATACACAGACAGTTATTCAAACTGCAAAAATATCCTGTTTAAAAAAAAATCTCACATTTTGAAAAATCTGATTTTATATTCCCAACAGACCAACCAATGAAAAGCTCAATTGAAAGCTTCCTTCTAAATTTAATTCAACTGCCTTAAACAACAAAACATGTATTTCCCTTTTTTATGGAAAACTATACTCCGTTACCTGTGTTAATGTCAACAGAACTAGAGAGTTATGGGAAAAGGACTTGGAGGTTGAAGCTGATGTGAAGGTGTGGTCGGATGCTTTTGAGTCTGCTAAGAAAATATTTACATGTAATAGACTCAGAGAGAGCCAGTACACACACAGTACAGACATAGACTGCAGCACACCCCTCACTTTCAAAATGAATCCCCAGACCTCTCCCCTCTGTGTGAAGTCTAAAAAAGAAATAAGAGACTCACTATCATTGTATCTGACAATGTCCCTTAATATCCAGGTACTGGGAAAATTTGCTCAATTTTCCACAAAACAGTTAATATAGAACCAGGCTTGTTTCTCCTGAATATACCTACAGGGCACTTCTCTTTGTTCGCTGTACTTTAATGGGTAAACTTCTGCTTCCTGTTCCAGTGGATCAGGGAGAAACCTCCCTCTGTCACACAGTGGTGCAGAGAAACATTTAAGGATTTTCCTGTGGAACAGCTCAGTGCTACATTAAAGGGTAATGACAACCTCTTTCACAATATTTGGCAACCATCAGGCTTCACAAATAAGTCATAGACACTGGTTTTCCTTTCCTTTGACATGGTACTAATGTGTACAAACATGTATATAATGTACTTCATCTGTATGTTAATGCGACCAATGCATGGTAACTAATTTATTTATTCTTGTTTTGCTATTTGGTAATATCTGTGCTATCTGATTCTTTGTTTGGATCTCAAATCTAGCATTGTACACATACATACATACATCTGCCAGTAAGGTGAAACAGGCTTACCTGGTAACAATTAAGACCAAACAGGTTCAAACTTTCTCTGAGTGTCATTTTCGTGATATTTGGGAGATTTTCAGATATAATCTGCTTTGTTTCAAGACACTGTCACATCTTCGCAAAGAAAATGAGATTTAGAAACTCAATAGAAAGCTTTCATGTAGTGTAACACACCCTTTAGATGAAATCAGCTCTGAGCAATTTGACATGACGAAGCCGGCCACGACTGAGAGGCTTCTAAATGATACTAAACTTGCTAAAATGGACAATTTTTGCTAGTTGAAACACAGTTTAGTGAGCGTAGCCTGGACCTAAAAACACTGTTAACCCCCAACTTTTTATACTATGTGTTTATATTTAACACATAGTTCACCCAGTATTTCTACATATTAAGATAGACAACTACGGTCCTTCACACAGAACAGAACAGATCCTTCATTTGAATTCCTTGTAATTTTGAGGTGAGTGCTTCATGTTTAAGCCAATACTAGGTTTGCTTAACTCAACCGGCACAGGCTGATGTCTTTTAATAATGTGGATGACACTGATGACAACATGGCACGTCATCTAAACTAACTGGACCCTGTGCCTCTACTTGTATGAATCAAATGAGATAAAATAAGTGTTTAGTGTAAGGCTGAAGGAATAAAGAGAATGTGTTTGTGTGTGCGTGTGTGTGTGTGTGTGTGTGTGTGTGTGT
>LKNJ01003754.1:0-10737 GCA_002120245.1 Maccullochella peelii | reverse complement strand
ACACACACACACACACACACACACACACACACACACACACACACACACACACACACAGTTTTCTCCAACAACAATAGGGATTAGCAGGAGGAAGCAGATGATACAATGACTCCACTTCATTCAGTAAAAATATTCAAACACACACACACTTACATACTGTAGGAACACAAATACATTCATACACACGCAGCCACACACGCACACACACACATCCGTATGCAACAAACACAGCCACAGATACAGACATACAAACTCATGCATGTGCACCAACAGATACAAAGACTCACACACTTACTCTTAAAGCTGACAGGTGCAGCTCAGCCATCACTCATTCAGAAAGTGCAGTAAAATACGCTCACTCCCTCTCCAAGCTCTCCAGAGCAGAGGAATTTAAGGATAAAATAAAATACTGTCAACTGTATTACATTTGTTTTTGCACCCTAATGATAACTAATGACACTTGGTCACTGACAGCAAGTCAGTCTATAAAACTACAAGGTGGAAAAATTAGCTACTGCAAGTAAACTCATTGTGATACCAAACCAGAACCTCATGAATGCTCAGTGCTTTTCAGGAGTTACAGTTTTTGCATCTCACTTCTATGTCAAAATGAAACTCTGTAATCAAAACCTAACAATCCTTTTTCAAAATGGCCTTTTTGCAACAGAATGACGCACACATGCAGCGTGTGAATTACTCTTTCAAAGCAGCAGCAACACACTGATGTACTTAGGTTTCCATCTATTGCCTGGTCCCCTTCTTTGTTCTTGTCCTCCTCCTCTTCCTCTTCCTCTCACTGCCTGCATGTTTGCAAAGTTCTCACAGAACTTACCTGAGGTCTATTTGTTTGAAAATGTGTTTGTACTTTTGGTGCCTTTGTTTAAGGCATGGTTACAAAAGTTAAAGGTTTTGATGCTTTTCTCTAAGCATTCACTTTCAGTGTGTAAGCAGTGGTTTCATGTCATTTTTTGGTGGATTTGGTTTATTTCAACCTGCCTCATCTGTGTGTGGACTGGTACTCTTGCTGGGCCAGTCACACTCCCATTAAGGGAAGCACTTGCTATTAATTTTATACATGTAGGTGGAGAGGGTGATAATGATTGCAGCAATTTAGTGAGAGTTTTCCCAATCAAGGGAAAAAGTGAATCATGCCTCTCACTCAAAACAGCTATTAATATGCTGTAAGTGGGCAAATTGGTATCTGTGGTTTTGCAGTGTATTTCTGAACGTCAGAGCGACCTGACGACGCGAAAAAGACTTTGCTCTTTGATTTTAATAAGTTTATAGTTTAGATTGATTTAATCTTCTTAAATTGCATCTGTCCTGAAAATAGTATACATTTAGCCAGAAGATTGTTGCCATTGCAGTAGTTTGGTAGATCAGTGCACTCTCTCAAAAATGGCAAAAAGTAACAATCATGCTAAATACACACAGTATATGCACTGAAATTATCTCCATTATTATAAAGTAAAATATATTCGTATTATTAGTCCTGTTTTTGTATCTTTGTATAAATGTCTCTCCATCATGACACACATCAGAAGGGCAAAAAGCAAAAACACTACAATCTACTCCACCACAACAAAACATATTTTTCAGAGTTGTTGAATTGTTGATGGTTTTGTTTGGATTCTTTATCTGCAGAAATGTCAATAGCAACTTGTGTCCATAGAAGTTATGAGTGTGCCACCACCTCTTTGTTGCCACAAATATTTAGATCCATCAACTAGTACCTGATGTGTGTGTGTTCCCACATCTTTTCTAGTATTTTTTCCTCTGAATAAAAGGCAGGGGGTAAAGGCAGAGCAGCTATTCAAACTCCTCTCACACAAGTAGAAACAAACAACAACAACAGCATGAAACATGCTCAAATTAGGGGTGGGCTTTTATTTATTTTTTGATTTTTTGTTGGCTCCTGCAACTTGATCAGGGCTGGATCTCGGGGGATAGCATTTAAACCTATTGGCACATAATACTGTTCAGGTGTAGCTCGTCTCTGGCAGGTATAGGTTAGTCGCTGGTGTTCAACTTGTGTATCACAGGAAGCACATGTCTGCGTACTTCCACACCAGAACAACAGTGACGTTAGCGGTGACAAGGGCCGCAGTGTAAACTAGGTGAGATGAAGGCAACTCAACAGAAAAGAAAAATTATAAAGAGTATGAGTATTTGTATTTGATAAAGAGGCACCTAATTTCCAACAAAATTTCTCAAAAGTGTAAAAGATTCCCCTCTTTTGTCACCCTTCAATGTTTCTTTGCTGACATAAAGCAAAAAAATACCCAATAAGGAAGTATTGCAGTTTCTCAAGCACACTTCAAAATGACCTATGAGCCTTTTCTGATGTGGTCCCTATGGTTAAAGGAATAGTTCAGCATTTTGAGAAATATTTGCTTTCTTGCAGAGAGTTAGATGAGAAGATTGACACCACACTCATGTCCGTTTGATAAATATGAAGCTAGAGCCAGGAATGGTTAGCTTAGCTTAGCATAAAGACTGGAAGCAACATTAGGTGCTTTTCTGTAACACTTTGTAAGCTCTTCCATCCACCAAAAACGTCTTCCTATAAAACACTTAATTTAACCGTTTATGCCGTCCTTTTCCCCTGAGAGGACAGTCTTCATATTACAAATACACAAACATTTCCTTTTCTAAACACAGAAACAATTCCACACATGCACACACACGAATTGTCCAACAGTGTGTTAACAGATGCTGTGAGCTGCATGTGTGTGTGTTTGTGTGTGTGTGTGGGAGAGAGAGAGAGAGAGAGAGAGAGAGAGAGAGAGAGAGAGAGATTTGTATGTGCTGACAAACCTTAAAAAAGAGAAATTACTCTGCAGTTGGATCATTCCCATGATGTGTGTTGAACTCACTGCAATGGAGTGTGTGTGTGTGGGTGTGTGTGTGTGTGTGTGTGTGTGTGTGTAATCTCTAAAGAGGGGACCCTGCAGCTAAAGCCATTTAGAGGGGTTTTAAGTGCTTGAATAGGCCTAGAAACACAGTTCTTTATCAGGGAATTTGGCGTAGATAATCGAAGCTGGCTCCCAACCGCAGAACAGCAATTTTGCAGTTTAAGAAAATGAGAGGGGGAGAGCAATGAAGGATGGAGATATGGAGAGTAAGAGAAAACAATGAAAGAAACTGCACAGCCCATTCAGTCTAGGAAGAGGAAAATCACTGCATTCCAATACGCGTGTTTGTGTGTGCATGCATACAGGAAAAAGGATGCAGCACAGAAACACTGACACAAGGACAAAAGAGGGGAGAGAGAGTTCCCTACTGTTGCTGATAGGGCTGCATGGAGACAGATGGGAAACTAAGTGCATACTGTAGTTTCATATCTGGAGGCGAGAGGAATATCACCGTCTATCTTGGTTGAGAGACTTTATACTCATGCTGCAATAGAAACCTGTTTTATTGTCACGGTGGTGCTGTATCACTGGCTATAAACTCAGGCTGTTAGTACAAATGTTCAGTCGCCATTAGGAGGGCGGGGACATGAACACAGTGATTTGGCGCTGCCTGTTCTGCATGAGACTGAGTGAAGCTGGGTTAATGATGGAAGTTTCTTTTTTTTATTAGAATCTATTGAATTAGTAAAGTTGAATAGAGACAAGACATTTTTAAATATACATGAAACATGAAAATCATAATAAAGAAAATGAAAATGTTAAATAGATGATGAACCAATACACACAAGCGCACATAGATACACCCATATACCACAGCTGCATACTTTAGATGGAGTCCCTTGCTCTATATGTAAATATAATTTTAAAATGTACTTATTTTCATCACTTTTTTGCTAGCTAGTTTAAAGGGGTACTCAGTGATTCGTGCCAGCAGTGCTGTGAGGCTGTAGTAAGGGAAAGTTGAGCTTTGAACTAAATGCTAAAGTTAGCATGCTAACTTGCTCACAATTACATCTTAGCTTAGCGTGTTAGCATGCTAACATTTGCTTTGTGTTTAATTGTCCACATTGTTCAAACACCCCTGTTTGTAACACAAGCTTTCTGTTGAAAATGTTAAGTGTCAAAGTCAAAGCCCAGATAACCCCTGATGACATCACTAGGGTACATTTTTCAGAAGGAAAAGCACATGGGGCGACATGTTTTTCAGGGACTGTTTCCTCCTGTAGGTGTCGGGAGATTGACTGGAAGTATGAGTGTTACATGATGCAGCACAGATATAAAAAACACTTAAAGAAAGATCAAACATAGACTTTAAACCAAATGATGCCTTCATGTTTATTGTAATGGATTATCCTGCTCTATGGAAACACTCTCATTGTCTAAGTCGACTTTTTGCTTTTTGGTTTCAAATTGACAGTCACTGTGTTTAGTCAGCTCCTCACGGATTGTACTCTCCCAACAGCCAAAACCAAAATCCCTCCGCTTAAGAGTTAAACCTACCGATGTACCTGGCTCTGTTTGCTGCGTGTGCATGCTGTTGTATTTTTAGCTGCTGTGATTTTATCATTACAGTATAGGCTCTCTGATCTCAGCTGTATATTTACTGCTGTTCTCTTTGAGAGCAAGCCTCAACTCAGCCATATTAGGTGTTTTCGGAACGATCGTAGTTCTTGGAACGCCGTTTTGAAGGACTTTTTTAGCTCCTACTTCAGAGTAGGTACTCTCCCAGCACAAGAGGAACCTTGAGTGATGTAAGTGTACGTTGACTGGTCAAACACATGAGCCAATGAAGCACCTTCTTTAGTAACCTGTGTAACAGCTCGTAACAGTAGCCTTAAAACATTGACCAAGACACAGACAAATGGACCGACAGTGAAATGCAGGCTTTATTGTGCATATATACGACAAGGGAAATACACCTAATTTTGACTCGCCAAAGCAAAATATTAAAATATGTGTGTGTGACGTTGTGAGTAACGTTGCTATACAAACCACCGACCACCTTATGTCACTTCTGCAATCATATTCCCCAGAACAGTTTGGTCCGAAAACACCTACTGACAGCTTTTCAGGTTTATACTTAAAGTCAGCTCTACAGATGATAGAGGTGAATTATTTATTTAGCTTTAATTCAGCTCTGTAAACTCTGTAATGTTATGCATTCATTCAGTCTTGCTGAATACGCAGCATGTGTGGTCGTTAACTGCTGAGTATATGCAGCTATTCAGTTTAATCTCTTTGCTTTACATTTTCCATACCATTCCATGAATACCATTTTGATATGTAAAACCCACAGATACCAACCATCCATCTGGCTACAGACACCATCAGTCAATAAGTCTCCCTATTTAGCATTTATAGGCATGATATAAATATTTAATAAATGGTTAAGAACACACAATAATGTTGTTGTAAGCAGATATAACTGTTTATTAATGTATTTGTCAACAACAATATAAAATATGTTTTCATAGGAGAAATTATAATTGTTGGCAAATACTATACATTAATAAACCATTAATAAAATGCTTACAAGCAGCTGCAGTAGAGAAGAACGAGCTGCTGGTGTGTCTGCGGCTGCAGGAGGGCAGAGCTCCACTCAGCTGACACTTTGCAAAAGATACATGTTCTGAATGTATATGTGCACCGGTGGAGTGTCAGGGGGTGTCACCAGTACGCTTGCACCAAGGCCAGGGCTAACAGTTTGTGAACAGAACAAAAAAAAAATGCAATAAAATGAAGGTTAGTATGGGTCATGGTTATGATTAGCATTATTGTTTGGCATAGGTTAAACCACCTGGCCTTGGTGATGCTTTATTGTGCTGTTATTTCTTTAAGGAGTGGCAGGCCATTTAATCCATGTAGCTTTATGCTCGTTGTACCTGCCATGATGTCCATAGCCCGTGTTTTTTTTGTCTGTCACTTTTGTTTAATTGTCTGAATTTCTTTTCTGGTTAATTCTAGTGAAGATATACTGAGGAAGGCAGTTGTATATTTATATTGACAGACTGTAAGTTGTTCAGCTAGACATATGTTGACATGTAAATTAAATGTATTTTGCTTTTTCATTTAATAGATCTATCATTAAAAAAATCCAAAACATTCAAATCCAAAAAACATTTTGTCGTTGATAGTTTGAAAAACTTTACAAATACCTCTTTCTAGTTTATAGAGCAATTATTAGCCATGCAAATGATTCCAGAAAGTAAGCTGAAGTCTCTAAATCCCCTCAAATTCCTGTTCTGTAGATGACTATGACCTCTGAGCAAAAGAAAAGATCATTTAATCACAACACAATACAATACCGACAAACAATCACAAAATTATTATAATATTTGTAAGAGCTATTGTCGAGAGGACCCTATATTAATACAGCACAGATGTGCACTAAGGAGCCACACTTATACACCCACACATGTAGGTAGGCGGGAAATAGTGCGATCGTAACTGGTATGACGTGTCAATTACTTGCTGATAATCCAGAATGTTATTTTATTTCATTTTATGGAGCACCACGAGCAGCACCTCTTGATCACGTAAGAGTGCTCTCACACCCACAATCTGGAAAACACAGAGAGGGTAGAG
Source organism: Maccullochella peelii (assembly GCA_002120245.1). NCBI lineage: Eukaryota > Metazoa > Chordata > Actinopteri > Centrarchiformes > Percichthyidae > Maccullochella > Maccullochella peelii. The sequence goes on along the minus strand of LKNJ01003754.1, from coordinate 4,237 downwards.
GTTATTTGCGGGTACGTTTATGTATTTATGTACTCTCACTGTCATTTATGTTGCTATTTATGCTTCTAATCCTCTCTTCAGAGCCTTTATGTGTTAACTCCTGGATTTCTTTGGCATATCCTACTTTGACTGCATCCTGTATTTCAGCTGATAATATGATAGAATGCTGTATTATATTTCTAAAAAAACATAAAAAAAATGGCACCCAAACACATAAAGAAACCTATGAGTACACACACACACACACACACACACACACACACACACCACAGGAGATGGGGAATGTAACAGCTCTTTCTGCTGCTTACATTGCAGATGCCAAGCTTACAGAGGAGGATATCACACTTGATTAAACGCTGATACTTGAATCAGCCACTCACACACCTACACAGACCTACACCTACACACACACATAAAGACATATGCATACCTTAGGGCAAGAGGACGCATCCAAACACACACTTGCAAACACAGCCGAAGCTGTCTCCACCTGAGAGTTAGGCAGTTTGTGTGTATGTGGTGCTGTAGATGTTAGATGTGTGTGTGTGTGTGTGTCATCTATCCTTATGTTCGTATCTCTCCTCTGATGTGACCTTTACACACAGATATTTTCTTCCTGCCCTGCCAGCAACACTGCTAACACAATTACACTGGGCTAATGAACAGAGGACCCTGATAAAGTGCTACACACACACACACACACACACACACACACACGTTTCCTCCATGCATATCAATCTCCCTGTAAAGGCTACATTTGCATCTTTAATATAAATGAAAGTGCTTATTAAAGTGCACACAGCAGTTCAGATCAGATGGATGAAGAGCTCGTCTAAATCCGGAGCATTTAACCCCTCGCACTCCTCCTCTCTTCTATTAAATCCAACCTTCTTTTCTCCTCTTCCATCTGTCCACAAGGGTCAGACTAGTTAATCGGCTTGCTCATGTGGTGCTTTTGTTAAAACTGAACTCAAGGTGACATCTTCGCATTGCTTGTTTTGTCTGACAAACAGTCCAAAACCCAAATTTGCAAACACATAAAAACAGAGAAAAGCAGGAAATCCTCACATTTGAGAAAATGGAACCAGTGAATGTTTCATGTTTCAACTTTATAAATGACAAAATTGTTCTGTAATTGATGAATCCACTAAAGTACTAATTATTATCCTTTTTGTCAGTTGAGTGTTTTAGTATCCAGTGCACTGCAGTAAAGAAGCTTTTTGAGTAAGTCTTCAGTGTGAAAATGGTCATATAAAGATGATGAATATCAGCAGTAGCTTTTATTTTTAAAGTACTTACATTTAGAAGCTTGTATCAGTGACCCCTACAATATCAACCCTACAATAGATTTCCACATCTGAATAACATTTACAGCAGTTAGTTCACAATAAAGAGGATGCAAGGAACCAAATCTCCCTGGTTTTCTCAATGAGACTGAGAAGCTCTTAACCTGAAATGATCCCAGTGTGACATTTTGATTAGATTCCACACCAGTATGAATACATTTGTTTCATTAGTAGTAGCACCAATATTTACAAAATGCTCTCAAGAGGGCTTTTCCGCAGTAATATAAGAGCAAAGCTCTTCACAGATTGCTTGCCAGGCTTTTTTGCACGCAGAGGAACGAGAGATGGAAAGCCGTAGAAATGACACATTAAAACACAGACACATTTCTTTACAACAAAGTGAATTCTGACTATAAATCAATCGCTATACAGTCATGGATACTGCTTTTAAAGCACAAATGTTAAGTAGGCGGTGTTAGCTATATGACGGTGTAGCATTGACATGTCTGTGAATGAGTGCTGCCGTTTTTGAATATACATCCAGTTGGTTTAATACTGAAGCAATAGTGGATTCAGAACGTTCCACATCAGCGGCAGCCATCTTAGTTGTTTACGAAAATGCCCCAACGGCGCTCCTCTGCATCGTATCAACCAAGCCCCATGTTAGATAAACAGTTCATTGAGGGGCTACAACAACAACAAAAAAATCCCTTTGCCTCTTTTGAATGAATGTTAAAAGATATATTTCTCTGCTCTTGTATGATCAGTGTCCACAGAGAGCATTTCTAACCTACCCTCGCTCCCTGTCATAAGATTTTCTAATGCAGGGGTTGTCAAAGTGGTCCCTATGAGCCCTAGGTTTCCCTGAGGGGGGATCCAGGGGCTTATACTATAATTTCATTCTCTTGAAATGTTTCCAGTTAGAAAATGTATAATGTATTTTCTTTTCATGTGTCACTCTCAGCACCACCATCTTCCCATATACATTTTGGACAGATGGACAATTCACTTCAGTCCCATTTGACACTAAATCAACAGCAGGCCTCTTTTCATTTAGAGATCCCAGGGATGAAATCTTCTCAAAAGGGGTCTGGAGCCTAATTTGTCTTTACTCAGGGGGCTGTGACATAAAAACATTGAAGAAACTCTGCTCTAATTCCATTGCTAATCGAATCTGGATCTACATTTTTGACATGTGGTTACAGTCAAAGGGGAAGAGGTCGAAATCTTGAGGTGTTGCATTGGCCTGACTGCGATCAGACAGGATCCTGGGTCGCTGAGTCTGGTTCTGATTATCACGTCTAAGAACTGACAGCATTCCAGCACTGCTGCAGGATCACAGCCTCACAGGGGGGCGGATTAACCATTGTGCACGTGTTCCTCTCATCCCATAGTACTTTATTTGACGGAAACAAATGTGGAACTGATGGTGTGTAGATGATGGTTAGTCCTTCAACTAGAAGATCCTACGTAAAGACCCAGATGCTGGCAACCACCAACTCTCCTGAAGAGTCTTTGAGTGCAGAGCTGAATCTCTACCAGCTGCTGTTCTGCAGCTGAACCTGACCTTTGACCTCCCTCTGGGCAAGTGAAAAGATAATTTCCCTACCAGGAGTAATAAAGTATCGCAATGGTGTTATTGCAGTCTAATGACATGTAGGACAGCCAAACAAATGACAGACATTGAGATTTGGTTCATGAGCAGTTCAAGATCTAAGTGAAAGTACGTAGAGTTCAAATTGATGATCTATAATCCTTCCCATCTCCACAAAGGGTCAGTTAAAACGCAATCTGGTGCATTCACCGTGTAGTGTGGTACATTTGGGTCGATCTGAAAGCTGTCAATCCAACTTGCGTGCAGACTTAACAACCGGACCGGAAGTATACTTGAAGTATTTAAAAAAAAAAGTGGAAAAGAAATAAGTAAAATGACCATACCCTATTAAATAAAAATAATATTTTATATACTAAATGGCTTGACAAGAAAGACATTCATGGCTGCGATTAGGAATAACAGATGCAACGTTTTTAAGTTAACTTGGGTTAGAATTCGAGTAGATAACAGGTACAGGTGGAGAATGAACCTGACACAACCAGGCCATCAAACTACTGGGAGGAAGACCAGAGTTCACCTTTGTCCCACAGTAATAAACACATAATGGTATACAAACACAGAAATGTATACACTCTTTTACTGCTTACTACCACACACACTATGTACACACATTCATACCTTAAGGAAATACCTGTTATGCCGGTCACTCTCGCAACACACGCACACACACTTAAAAAACTTTATTATACAGCACCATTTGATCACCAAATTCCACTAACACACAATCTTACGGTTACGTTGCACTTCTTAACATAACATCTTAACCCAAACCCTCGAGCCGCGCCCTCTGACTGACTGTATGTGTTTATCTCAGGCATGAGGACTTGAAGGCTGTTGCGCTTCTGTAACACAGCTATAGAGATTCATGATTTGCTCTTGTTAACCTTAAAGCCAGATTTCAGCCAGGTGCAGCACTGTGGTGTAGATTTTGGCAGGCATATGCCCATGGGGGTTCATAAATAATCAGCTGCATGTTAGCTATCCTGGTAGAGAGTGGTGATGTATTGGAACTCACCGCTGTTTTGCTTTTCTTCCAGTGTGGAAATCATAATTCAAGTGGATACAAAAAAAGTACTTCCAGCCAAATTATAGGGTTTTGGTTGTTGTTGCTTGCCCTCTTTAACAATGACAAGAATAAACTTTCTGGATAAAGCAGTTACAGTATCAACACAGTTTCATAAGAGAGAAGAGAAATACAAATAAAAAACTAGAGTGCGGGACTTTTACATCTAAATGAACGTCTGTTACATTCAAACCATTGCCAGATGAGTTCACACAATGCTGATTCAGCCTATCACCGCCAGGTAAATCCCTCTGTATGTCGCAGTATACCAGA
>LKNJ01003753.1:0-63491 GCA_002120245.1 Maccullochella peelii | reverse complement strand
TAAGTAAAAGTCCATTTTAACGCAAAAATTGGCAGTAAACATTTTCCCATCACTATCCTTGATGTCTCTTATAATGTAAATATAAATGCACATATTCACCTACAACTATCTGACTGACTTTATTAAACAAATCAGCAAGGGAAAGTTTTCAAGGTAATGAAAGTCCATATAGAAAACGCGCTCCATGTGTTGACAGGTGTCTGGGGAATAAAAAGAGTAGAGTGAATTTAAAATATCATGCAGTCATTTTCCTCAGAATTCACCACAGGTTATAGCAAAGGCTAATTATGTCCTTGTAGCCATGTAATCATTACCATCATTTCCAATGATTGCCATCACCTCTAGGAATGAGTCAGAAATGTGTCTCAGTCTCCTTTGTGTGTAGATCTCAAAATCTCCATCCACAGCTGTCATCATGTCACATCTAGCAACAGCCTGTTCTTCTGCAGTGCTACTGGGGATCACCTGTCATCTCCTCAACACTGACAGTCGGATTCATTTTTAATATCACAATACAGAAACAAGAAAACAGGTTTGAATTTTGTTTAGTTCACAGTCACAAAATCTTCAGGTGCAGATGTGACGCATTCTGTCCTAACCATGTGTTATATTTATCAGACAGACACACCAGGCTGAAGTTGCAGTGAGTTGAGTCGAGTGTTTGCAAGGTGTGCATTTATTTGTTAATTAGTCAACAGCTTAATATTTTGTGAGGATGAAGCATAACTTGTATTTCCTCCACTCAGTACCTTGTGGTCTGAAAAGCGTGTATTAGGCAACACCGAATACTCGAAATACCCAAAAAACTCATGGGTGAATTCACAAAGAATGGATTGCAGCTGCTGATAGCACCATGAATTGCTTACTCGCTATCTGCCTGACTCAAGGTCCGATTCACAAAAGATATTGTTCTAATGATATGACAGCTCAAACACGCCCATAAAGTTTTGCTACTTAGTGCAATTTGCCCTTGTTTGCCATTGTCCATGGGGCAAAGTCGGCTATAAATGGTGGCTTTCCACCAAGAACACAGTAGGCAGGACAATGGCAGAGAGAAGGAGAAAACTGAAGCTACAGTAAAAAAAAAGTGATATTCTCTTTCCAAATATCCACTCACGAGCACGCCTGGCATGATGATGCCTCCACTTGGCTACAGTCACTGCTGCCATGATCACTGGAAAGTCTGGGCATGACACCCCTTATGAATGCGCTTCATTTACCACCAAATCTCTGAAGACATTCAAATTTTCTTTTTGTCTTATTTGTGCAGGTTTAGCGGCCTCAAAAGCCGTGCAATCCTTTTGTAAATTTCCCTATCAAAGGTTTGATATATTTAGAGGTCAGAACGTAGGTATACTAAGGCAGCGTAACACTCGAACTTCTTGGCACTAGTGTCCCACAGTTTACCTGTTTATTTATACCCTCCCCTTAATGTGGAGAGCCTTCCACATTAAGGGCCAACTGGGGCCAAAGGGTGTCTGAGGCAGAACAGTAGATTAAGACAATGCAAATACATATACATAATATATTGTAGATACACTGTATCTACAGTATACTGCAGATACAGTGTAATATACGTCTAATATGTGAATCCTATACAGATGTAAATGCCACATATTAGTGTTTTTATTAATACACCTAGCATTAATCTGTACCCTCACCTATTGGATGTGACAGTTACAAATAAATCATGTATAATGTATGAGCTGGAGCGGTGTGTAAAGCTCTCGCTGTGTCTGTCCTCAGCTGCATGGACAGAGGTGTGGAATGGGATTTTCAGCCCATGATATTATTATGTTTTATCCATAATTTGGCAGGACTGACATTTGACCGCACTAAATGTTTTAGATTATGTGAGCATGGTAGCGGCCTTTCTCTTTCAGAATGCATTGCACTCGGGGTGAAATTACATTGCCCTCGCTCTCATTCACACAGATCCATGACGAAAAATTCCATAGAAGTATTAGTCATGCAGAGGCCCAGGAATATTTACATTAGTGCTGGATTTTACTATGTTTGAATTTCAATGGGGGAACCTCTTAAGCTCCTGGTTGTGGGATGAATAGGGAAATCTCACCACAGGGTTGAGGCTGAAGAACACATCTGATGGTTGACTGAAGTCTTAACTGTCATGGTCCATTCATGATGTCCAGCTGTCAGAGTGCCAATGTTTGTTTGTATCTGTCTTTGTCACAGAGGACCAGATCCCTCATGGTTTCCCCACCATAGACATGGGGCCCCAGTTGAAGGTTGTGGAGAGAACGCGTACTGCTACGATGCTGTGTGCAGCCAGCGGCAACCCTGACCCAGAGATCTACTGGTTCAAAGACTTCCTACCTGTGGACATCAGCAGCAGCAACGGGCGCATAAAACAGCTCCGTTCAGGTAAAGTATTCATCGCAACATGCTCACACACAGGTCTCTGTTCAGCAAACAGTGGCACATGTTGCATGGAATCTGACACAAAGTGCTGTTAGCTGCCCTTGGTGTTGGTGAGTGAGGCAACTGATCTTTAATAACGTTGTGAAACTCGACACAGGTGGAATTGGGGTGAGATTTTGAGGAAGCCACATGACAATTGACAATTACTGCACATGCATAATATAACACTAATACGTGAAGCTTGCCAGTTCTGGAAGGCAGGACTGCAGCAAATGTTTGGCATTTCCCCTTGATAAATTACTTAAATTATCAAAATTGTTGTCAATTAATGTTTTGTTGTCAACTAATCAACTATATTTTTTATTTCTCAAAGTAAGGTATCAAAACAAGTTGTTGTTGCTGAAACCCGCAGGTTGTATCAGCATTTGTATTAAAACATTTCAAACTGTACCCAGCTCTATGAGTCACACGGTTAATGTTAAAAAATATTTTATCCTACCTGAGGATATAATTTCAAACAGTCATGTTTTATTAAATGTAACAGTTCAATATTTCACCACAAAAACGTACGTTTGTACGTTTTTGAATAGTCCAAGTAAATTTTATTTATACAGCCCAATATCACAAATTAGCCTCAGGGGGCTTTATGATCTGTACAGCATATGACCCCCTCTGTCCTCAGACCCTGGATTTGGATCAGCAACCCCCCCCCCAAAAAAAAACAACTTTTAACGGGGAAAAAAGTTAGAGAGCTCAGGAAGAGCAGCAGAGGAGGGATCCCTCTCCCAGGACGGAGAGACAGGAATAGACCAACATAATAAAATGACACTATGGTCAATCATGATGACAAAATTATAAATAGGTTGTAACATATGTGAAGAATGGATCCAGGAGGACCTCGAGCAACTTCAGGTGTCACCAAGCGGAGAGAATGGGATGGAATATAAGGTTTACAGAGATCAGCAGATATGAAGGGGCGAGCCCATTTACAATTTTGTAAGTCATCAGACACACCTAAAGTCTGAACTGATAGGGAGCCAATGAAGGGAAGCTAACATTGGTGTGACATGATCAAAATAGGATTTGGTAATGTATGCATCTCTTGGAAAAAGGAAAACATAGCAGAGAACATTTACAAAACACACACCTCAGCTCAGTGATCATGTTTTTATGCTGTAATACATGATAACTACGATCTGAAGGTTGATTTTGCTTTTAATTTTAATTTTAAAGTAAAACGAACAATAAGCTTATGATGGAAAGGAATGTTTTTAGCAGGACATCATAGATTTCAGTAAGTACCTGAGCAGCACCTGTGTGGGAATATTGGTGTGCTTAACACACCAGAGACAGTGAAGCAGAGGCAGCCATTTGTATCAGCTCAGTGAGGAGGTGGCCAGGATCCAGAGGAGCAGATAGGGCATCTTTCTGTACAAAACCAGTCCAACAGCTCGCAACATCGCTGGATGGCTGCTGGCTGAATAATCGAGCTCCATGCAACCTGTCAGCTGCTCTTTCTCTCACTTTCTGTGAGAAAATAGAAATGTTTGCTTCTTGCCAAAAATTGCAAGCACCTACACAACGTTGGAACGGCTGTCCAGGGCCAAGCTTTCTTGCCAGCCCTTGCAGCAAGAGTAAGAAGCCTGGGGCCCCTCCTGTGGCTGCTCTCATCTCAACACAGGCAGAGAGGAAAGGCTGAGAGACAGGCTCTAGAATATCATTGGCTTTGAAGTCCACTCTGAAGATTTTCCCAAGTCACAGTCAAGGCCTTAGGTAAGGACAAACATGCCATGTGATATTAACTGAACAGCATGGCAATTTGTTTCAATTTGGTTCATAGGGCCTCGTCGTCACATGCAGTACCACAGCAGCCAAGCACAGATGGCTGACTTCCTTTAATAAAATATCAGAGTTATCCTGTGCCACAGTAGGCAAGTGAAATATATAGCTGTGTGTAAAGTCAGCACTCCACAATTTTTCTGTGTATTTCTTTCAATAGAATTCATTATATAGATAAGTGATTAGATTGGCTCATGAATTAGTTAGTCCTATTAAATTACTTTGATCCATTAAGAAACACTAGTAGCTTCATTTTTCAATTTGAGACCTTTGCTCTCTTTTGGAAAAGGAAAAAAATCCCTCTGTTTTCTGTAAGGCTTCCTCTGATGCCAGGAATTACGACCAAAGCTTGTCCATCGAAGAGTGATGTGACCCAGACCAGCGATCATCTCTCTAGATGCTCGACCAGCAAGCACTGTGACTGCTTGCCCTGGGATCTGATAGTCCAGGTGGATTGGGAAAGAAGAGGATTAGTACGACAGGACAAAGCTCTTCTGTGGTAAACAATACTGGAGTGAAACATCAAGTTCCTGATTCAGCAGCCAGATGCTCAAACACAGCTGTGTGTTTACACAGCTCAGAACACCGGCAGTCACTGAAGACTATTCATTTTCAAGACCTTTCATTTTTTGTGAGTTAAGAAAGCAGAGAAAAGAAAGAAAGCTTGACAAGGATGGCCCCAGCTGAATTATTTTGCAGTCACTGGCTATTAAAGGGGTACTCCAGTTATGTAGTATTACAGAATGTTAGGGGAAGAGACAGATTGGAAAAAGAATGGTCAAAATCAAAGCAGCAAAGGTAGATAGGAGATATTCTGACTTTTTTTTCCCTAGTATGGGTTAAGTTTACAGTACATGTATTTATCCTAAACCATTCAAATCAGACGTTGACCTCAGTACATGACTTTCTTCTCTTCGATTCGCCCCCATGAACCAAATAAGTCACATTATCCTAATACATTCTAAATAGGTCTGAGTCTTAGAAATCGTCCCACTGTCCAAGCCTTCTGGGTGGTACTCACATTTCAGAATTTATGTACCACGTGTTCTGTCTGTTAGTTAAAGCATGTTAGTCGAGTTAGCCCCTGAATGTATGGCTAATGAGAAACCAGAGCTGGAAGAGCCTCTGATGTTATTTAGACTGTCGTTGGGGAGTGTTTTAGGCTTTCCTCTATGTTATAATGACACTGGACATAGTGTGGTGGAAAGGACGGAAACTGTGGGTAACTCTGAAAAAACAAACAATCCAACATGCTAAACCTTTTGCAACGGCATCACTTAAATGTGTCTATCACAGGGCTTGACCCCTGTTATAGTGTTCTTGCACTTGCATCATATAAATGTGCACGAGATGCAGTTGTTGAGGAATTATCCACTGGCCCGTTAGTCGCTGAAATGCTGGATGTCCAGGGCTACAGAAAGGCTCTTAACTGGATACAATTTGAAAATAAAGTGAGTCTTGGTCGATTATTTTCTACTGTGCTAAAAGTGTAGCCAACCCACCCCACAACTATGACATGTACCAAACCATGGGTTTTGTGTACTTTTGTGTAAAAATAATGATCCTACAACCTATCCTATCTTTTAAACTAAAGTTATATATCAGATTCCGTTTGATGGGATTTTGTTTTGATATCTTGATATTAGCTCTGCTTGGAACAGAGGCTGAATGCAACTGGTGCATCTCCAACCACAGTGCAAAGTTGATATGAATGTTCTCAACTGGAATATGAAGACTGCCAATACATTACTACATCTGTTTTTGATGGACATTGCTACAGAAAAATTCTTTCAAACCAGACATTGTGAAAATATAATAACGTCCTATTATTTTTCACAATGAAACCCTGAAACCTGTCATGAAACCCTGATTTCATGCTGGGCGTGGGATTCTACAGCTGTGGATGGAGGTCATGGCAGGTCTCAGTATTGCCCAGCCCAGTCCTCTGAAAGCTGCTGATGTCCCCTTCATCAGACCCCAGGGGCCACACAGCTTCCAGGGCCCCCTTTCTGCAATCGCTCACCACCTATCTGACACTTTGTTGTGTTCCTGTCAACACAAGAGAGGCTTGGTTAATTATCCAGATCGCTGGCATCTGCATAGTAACCATGCCTTTCTCTCCCATTTGCTGCATATCACCTGATATGCCCAAATGGTACCAGTACTAATGATTACTTACACCAGGGACATGCAAGATTTAAAGAAAAAAATGCTTCTACTGTGTTACTAGAATGAATAGTACTAGGGCTGAACAATTAATCATTTTTAAATTACAATTTAAGTGTGATTTTCAAATCACAAAAGCTGCGATTTGAATTATACAATGTATATAATTAACACTGTTAACGAGCTGTAGGAGATGAAAGGTTTAGTTGGTAACCCAGAATTCACTCAGCTGTAATGACAACTGTTGCCAGCAAATTTGCTCAGCTGTAGCTAATTAAAGTGAATTTTGTGAGATGGTCAAATAAAAAAGAAACTCTTGGCCTGTTCTTAATATGTTCTCTGAATGCCAGTGACATTTGAAAAAGGAGTCTTTTTTAGTGCAAAACCACCAACAGAGTGGTGGGTCTTGCTTTATGATCAATGATCCAGGTAATCGCTGTACATCAATAGAGTTGGTTCTGGAAATGTTTTGTATTCCCATTTCAAATTTTCTATCCTAAAATGAATGGGACTTTTACTTCTGGGACCAGGTGAAAATGAAATAGCACCTCCCACTTCACAAGCAGTCAGCTTTAGTGCAGAGCTGTAACCTGTATTGTTAGAGGTCGTCAGTAGATATGTAATATTGTCAGACATGACTTAGTTTGTCATTATTACAGTAAGCAAGTATGTAGCTGTTATCAGTAAATATATTTTAAGCTTAATTGGTCTGTTTGTCTATAGAAAACAAGCTATAGGGTACCTAGAGGCTAGATACAGGATAACTCGCAGGTTTTTCTCTGACTGACTGGTTTGAACTCTGAGGAACCCAACACAAAACAACTGCATTATTTTATCTGATCACACATAGAAACAAGACAAATTGTGATTACTCTTGGTACAATCATAACTTGTTTAAAACTCTGTTGTATGTTTAATTGATAGAAATAATACGGATTAAAATTGCAGTTGGAAAATTAGTAGCAATTACATATTTTCCTCAAATCATTCAGCCCTAAATAGTGCACAGGGAAAATGCTGGCAAAAGATTAGATGACCCAAATGATATGACAACTGTTACAAAAATACATCTATAGTACGCTCATTTTGGAGCTTGATAGAACAATTCTCCACCATTGAGGCAGCAACATCACAGTGTATTCCAGGACATGAATGCAGGTTTCTTTAAATTGCATCAGAGGGAGAGTAGGCAGCCTGTGTTCTTATCTGCTTTGTTACAGCAGGATGCAGGAGAAAAAAAAAACGCCTTTGGTTTAGAACCAAAATAGACCTGTTGTTGGTGAATGAGGGGTCAAGTGCTTGATGGCCAGGTGCTGTCAGGGAATAAAATCAGGTGTGGGGAATAAGGAGCTTTATGATCACAACAGGATGCCAGCTCTGTGGAGCAAATAACCAGGTGTATAACACAAATAAGCACCATGTGAAAGTAAATCACCAGATGCACAAATGACAGACTGGCAGTTGTAGCTGGGCTATGAATGCATACATTACTGAAACAATGTTGTGCTTATCAAGAGTTTAGGGGAAAAATAACACACATTTGTACAGAAGAAAATTGTTTTCACCATAAATACATTTTGCACAGCTGTCATGTATGAAATTGGTTTTGGTTGAAAATGTTGACTTTTGAAACATTAAGTAGTACCATACATATTTATGGATTATAGGTTTTTTTTTAAAACAGGGTGAGAGTAGCAGTTGCTCTAATCTTTGCTGTTTTTCCTCTCTGCTCTCCTGCCATTCTTGTCTTTCTCTGTTTCACTATATCTCTATATACTAATGGTTATCTCTAATCTTATTTGCATTCAAATTACCTCACCAGGTGGTACACCAATCAGAGGTAAGAATGCTGGTTAAAGAAAACGTCTACTCATCCTCCTCTCCTCCTCACTGTCCCCTTCACCATCGCCTCTGCCACCTCAGTGTGTCCCCATTTCCAGTTCTCTGTCCTTTTCACTTGCTCGGAAACTTTCTCTGCCTTCACCACATAACCTTTCAGAAGTCTGTATGGTCTTCAAAGAGACAACAAGAGCCAGTACACACTAGATAGTGACAATGTTCTCAAATGAAATCACTGATAAGATAGACAACTTACCAACTGATGTTCCAGCTGATTTACAGGCAGCAGTGGGCTAACAAAGGGTTAGCACTAAGCTAACAAATACCATTTACAATAAAGTCCAACAATTAATGCACAACATTTTGTTAAAAAACTCTTCTGTTGGAAAATCATTTCATTAGGAAACCAGGGAACATAAATTATGGCTACTGGCTAGCCAAAGTGCTCATTTTGGTTGTGTTCACACCTAACGTGTTTGGTTCAGTTGGTTCAGTTCGTCAAACTCAGACATCCAACTCAGAAAAGTCTCTGTCTCTGGTCTCTAAATCGGTCACCTCTAAATGGTGGTCTAGGGATCATCAGAAGTGGAACAATGTGGAACAATTTGTCACTTTAGGTAAATCCAACATTACCTACTATACACATACAGTAGGTGTTTATGTTTAGGCCCACAAACACTATAAACCCACACTTTGAAAGAGCTCACTTTCACAGTGTGAATGCAGTAATGAGAACAAAGAAACCCTGAAACCCATGTTGCGTAACAACCCAAATTGTTATGAACAGCTTTAAAACACAAACTGCTGCTGCATTATGATGTGCCCTTTTTGTGTGGTATCAGGACAAAGGTAACACCTTTAAAATAATAAGATGAGCATTCTCTATGTTCACAAAAACGTGTGTTTGAAGGGTGTGACCTTGGCATACATGGTGTACAGTGTACAGTGTCTCACAGTTAATATTTACCCTCCAAAACAATTGAAGAAGTGAATCTAGCTCCAGACTTAAGTACATGGCTCAAGACTGAAAACTGAGCTGTGGTGCATTGGACTATTTATTCTGTTTTGTTTGATGAATCCAATCAAGACTGAAAGTCTGAAAAGGATTGCTTTGGAGAAGATAAAGAAATGTAACTTTACTTGCTGTCATCATAATAAACATTTTTCTCAGCGCTCTGTGAAGGGGTGATAATACCAGATGACAGGTCACCAAGTCTGTCCAATGAATGAGTTACTTGTCAAATCTGAGTTTTTTGTTGTTCAGGTCAGTGTAAACACAAAGGTCACTTTCACACCTATGGTTTACTTCAGTTGGTGTAGACAAAAAAACAAAACATTGTTTTTAGTCTGGGTTCATGTTCTGTTCACAGTAACTTGACCATGAAGTCATATGCACTGACCAACAACTCATTTATTGGACAGGTTTGGCAACTGTATGTAATAATCATCAGCACAATATGGACCCATGGAGGAAACTATACTATACATAATACTGGGGAACTACTAAAATACATGAGGTAGACAGAGAACAACACATCTCTATTTTAACTCTATTTCACCACAGTGTATCAGGGGATAATTCCCACGCTCACAGGCTGGCAAGTATGTGTTACCATGTTTACCAGATGTTCTTGTATAATTATATAGACCCTGTTTAACATGCGTCTTGGGTGATCCGATCACAAGTGGACAGCTCTAAATAGCTAAATAGAAGTTTAGTGATTAAATTCCCTCTAAAGTCACATTTTAGAGGATATTCAACCACACGACTGTCACACAGTTGATCTGCTTTGCGTTCACCACAAAGGAAACGCACCCAAGTCTGATTAGAAGTGGACCCAGACCCACATTTTCAGGCGGTCTCAATCCAGCTTTCAACTAGCCTAAACAAACGGAAACAAAAAGGCCGAACTGCACCAAACAGGTTACGTGTGTAAGCTCTGTAAACCAAACCAAACTACATGTGTGAACACAGCCTTATAATCCATCAGCTTCTCCATGAAAGTTACTATGACATGCAACAATGCCAGGCTGTTACATCAGTACATGGACATGATAAAGCTTTTAGCTAGCATAAATAAAGGTCCTGTATATAGATTAAATAAACTGTAGCATCCTAGTGTCAGTTCTCCTAGATTATGTTGTGCCAGTGAGCCAGGTCATGGAAGTGAGTCTGTTAGCATAGTGATAACTCACCACTTGCATAATTAGCAGTCTGCAAACTGCTTGTCATTAATGTGTAAAGGTTTGACCTCTGTCTGCACGTTGTCCTTGGAAGCAGCACATGCTCCATTATTGAAGGCTGAACGTCTGAAGGGCAGAGGAAGTTGCGACAGCTTCTAACATTTTGTTGAGGGCTTCACAGTCTTCATCTGCAAGAAGTCACGCCTTCTCTGGCAGCAATGAACAGCCTTTTTCATGCCAAGAGGTCAGAGCAAATGTCCATCAGCATCCGTTTGCAATTCTCAGGAGAGAATTAAGCATTTTCTCTTAAAGGGTAATTCTGGTATTTCTAAGCCTGGGCCCTATTTTTACATATTTTTCTAAATGTCTAATACTTAGCAAAAGTTTTGGAGTTGGTCCAGTAGATCGCCTCAGCCTCAGTCGCGAATGGGTTGCAATGGCTGCAACGTAATTCTTGTGGGCAACTGCACCAGTGAAAAGTGTGTCCATTAAAAGTGCTTGTTTTTGCCACTGACAGGCTCAGACTGTTGTTCTAAGTGTCTGACAACATTATGGAAAGGATTCCTACAGAGACAGACCGTTTGTTAAAGAGTAAGATCCTTTTGTCTTCCTGTAACAACTCAACCTCTCACAAGATTTCAGAGCGAGACTTTCTGTTTCTGGTTAAACAAAAAGGATCTTACTCTTTAACAAATGGTCTGTCTCTGTAGGGATCCTTTCCATAATGTTGTCAGACACTTAGAATAACATTCTGAGCCTGTCAGTGGCAAAAACAAGCACTCTGTAAACAATATTATAAAGAGTGCAGTCTAGACCTGCTCTATATGAAAAGTGCCCTGAGATAACTTCTGTTATGATTTGGTGCTATGTAAATAAAATTGAATTGAATTTAGTGGACACTCTTTTCACGGATGGAGGTGCCCACAAGGATTACATTGAGGCAATCTTGGACCAATTCCAAAACCTTTTGTACCTGTTAATCATTTAGACCCCAAAGTTTGAAAGGGCCCAGGTTTAAAAATACTGGAATTACCCTTAAAAAGGCCTCTGCCATCTAGAGGTGCTGAATGTGCAATGAGATAGACAATTATCACAGAATGGAAAGTTGGAAATAGTTAATAAAGAAGGATACTCCTCTTCATACTTCAGCAACAGTGTGAGGATTGGTCTACAGTCTCCCATACTGACTCTTGATGGGAATAAGTTAAGCACTTTGAAAAAAAGTTGCACAGTTTTTCATTAGAATTTTGACATGATGTTTTGTGATATGTAGGAGAAAGGCTTACCTACATACTATGTATGTAAGTGTGTCTGTGTGTGTGTGTGTGTGTGTCTGTGTGTGTGAGAGAGTAGCTTAAGGACAAACGTCCCAGGCAGAATGACCTTGCTGGCTCATCCCAGATGAAGGTTGCTTCTCCTCCATCTCTGGGCTCGCTGTCTGCACCAGATCCACCAGGGATGTGGCTACAAACATTATTTCAACCACTGATTTTGTTTTCATTTTTTATCTTAAACTAATTGTTAACATTGTGTTACAAACCCATCCCATGTTGCATTTCAGGACTTTATTCTGAAATATGTACATTTTTTAAGATTTTATTTTTCCCATTTCTTATTGTCCACTGCAAAAGTGCATGGTGTATGTCACATTCACAGTCAATATATAATTAGATATAATTGCATAGTCACTAAAAATACATTCATGTTTTCTATCTTAAACCTAACCTCTCTACTGACAACTGAATATTGAATGTTTGTATAAATGCTATGAAATTGTTATGGAATGTTCTTGGAATGAATGGGTGTAAATCATGGTGTCAGGTAAGTTAAAGCTTAAGTTTTACCTGTTCTTTCCTCAAAATGAAACGAGAACTTCAGCGTACATAAGACGTTTTCATGGAAGTTTTGCTTTTACAGCAGCGATTGGGGGGCGTTAGGGTTAGGGGAGAGAGTGTCTGTCAAATGGAAACACAATATAGCAGTAAGTGTTATACTAAAGGCTTTGACCAATCAGGGCTTTTAAGCTATTGCTACTAATTTTGGATTAAAAAAGCCAGTGTCTTTAATTACATCAACATTACAAATTATGTTCCAGAACTGACAGGTGTTGATGTTTCTCTCTGCATGTCCTCCTTGTCACATTAGAACAGCCTCTGAAACAGTGTTTAGACCACCCTAAGACACTTTGCTGAAAGCTATTGGGACAAAGTCTGCTCCACAATGGTTTTTGATGTGTTCAAGAACCTTCTTCTTTTACTGGAAGATTTTTTGATTTACATTCAACATGATCAACCACTGACTGGTGCTATGGAATGACATTATTCAGCAATCAATTCTGAAATGATGCTGCCAGAATAACATGGAATTAGTTTGCATAGCCTGGTCTCATAGAATGTACAGTATGTAGACTTTGAAGTGAAAGCTTCCATCTTCCACCAGCCTCAAAACAATAGATTTTTGTCTTAGTTCCAGGGGCTAATGACACAACACCACATATAGCAACTACTAACTGTTTCATGGTGCATGTAAAATGTAATGTTTTAGATGAAACATCTGAGCCAATGAGCACTTAGATTTCCCTGCCCAGACTGTGACTCTCAGCCCCAAGCCCATTGGTTCTCACTGAAGATGTAAATCTTTTAAAACGGCTCACAAATATTAAGTTTAATCAAAAAAGGTGAATAATGTCCAACAAGGCTAACATTCTACAGCCATGCTAGAGGCTCTGTGAGACATTTGGTGCGCTAATGACTATATAGGGAAAAATAATAAACTACAGTGCCCATGATCATTGTAATCAAGGAACATGTCACCCAGTACAAGAACAAGAATCATTTATAATATTGCCAGCTTTATCCTTTAAGCTTCTTCAGTCAGTGGAGAGCAGAAGCATCACCTGGCTCTCAACTGCAGCCTTGTTGCTCTCATGACATCAGCATTGACATTGTTAGAATGACACTACAGCTAGTAATGAGCAAGTTGGACAGATGTCCTGCGTCATCTCAAACAAGCCTAATAATATTTGGTCATTGCCATAAATGATTAGATATAGTGCAGCCCTCCTGATAATAAATATAAAAGAAACATGAATCCTGAATGCTTTTCTTAGGTATGGAATGAAAAAATTGCAGGATCAAATTTGGGTTCATTTAGGCAAGGATTTGGACAGCTAAGTGTGTGTAGGATTAGTGTTTGTGTGTCTGAATCAGATTACTCTACCACCCTGTGTGTGTGTGTGTGTGTGTGTTGTTTGAATGTGTGTGGTGCAGACCTGAACTGTGACATTTTGACCTCCCTTCCCAGGAGCGCTTCAGATTGAGAACAGCGAGGAGTCGGACCAGGGCAAGTACGAGTGCGTGGCAGTCAACAGCGCCGGGACTCGCTACTCAGCTCCGGCTAACCTTTATGTTCGAGGTAAGATCCCTCTTGACCCCGACCGACCCCTCCCCGCTGCCATTCAGGTTGCCGTCTCCAACAGTAAGGCCCCCTCTCGTGACCTCCTCTGCACCAACGCTCTGCCTCCTGACTGCTAATAGGGAAGCTGGCTCCCTGGATTCAACTGCAGTGAAAGTCAAACCTGTTCATGCCTGTCCGGTCTCTGCTACCACACTGTCATTTCCTGCTCTCTCTATCTCCCTCTCTGTCTCGTCTTTGTCTCCTGGGTGGTGATTTATGTATTTTGCTCCAATGCCCTGTTGTTAGCTTGCTTGACCTGCCTAACCTCACGGTGACACTGGGGATGTTTTGACTCATCAGGGGTGAAAGAGAGGTTGGCTGCGGTTCTGCCTCTTTGTTTTGGGGAGGTGGAGGTTTACGTGTGGAGTCTTGCCACAAAGAGAAGCTGACACCTTCGACGTTGTGTGGGAGAAGACAGGCAGGGAATTCCCCCAAAAGCGGGCTCCAGTCGGCTGGATTTGCTGCAACAAAAGCCAACAGGGTGAAAGCAAGCCTCTGGGCTTCTCATAAGTAGGCCTTGTCAACAAACAACTCAATTAGCCTCAACCAGTATCAGGTTCTCAAAGGCAATTTTCAAAGGGTGATTCATTACTTCTTAGTTTCCATTGACAATGCACTTTGATGCCGTTTGCCTTTAAAAAGAAATGAAGATTAGGTAGTAACTTGCATGTAGAAGCTTTGACATTTTTTTTAAAAGGCAAACTGCATCAAAGAGCATTGTCAATAGAAACATCACATCCATGAGGGAAATGATGCAGTGTGCACCCTAAGTAGTCATTCTCATATGTTTCTCAGTGTTTCAAACCCATCCCAATACCAGCGTAAGACTGTAACAGACAAAAACCTATGTCAAACATTCCCATTTACACCCATTTAAATTTAAAATAAATGCTCAGTGAGTAAGTAAAAAATAAAAAGAGATAACAGATTCTTCCTGGCAAAGCGGCCTGTGTGTGTGCGTGTATGTCTGGGAGATGCATATGTGCGAGCAGGTGAACATTTTTATTTTCTCACCAAGAGATGCATTTCCCAATAACAGATAACGGAGCGCTCACAGATAAAAATTGCCTTTAAGAACTAAAAAAAAAGAGAAAAGCTTTCCAAGAATCTCTCAAACAATGAATGAAGACGTACATTTGAAGATATTTTGTTCTCTGCTTCAACATATGGCTGATTTCTTAATGAAAAGTATTGCAGTACAAAATAAAAATTATACATATTTCATATTTTTTTTCTCCACTAAACCAAACAGAGCCGTAGCCAACAAAGTCATACTATGAAGTTAATGATTTGTTATTTCTGATTCTCTTTTCAAGGTTCCAGTCTGTGTTTCTTTAACCTTTAACCTCTTTAGGTGTGCTGGTAGCTTATGTTTCCATTTTCATTTCACAGTGTTCAGCAAACACTGCAACATGCCATATGTTGCCAAAGTGTGTATGTTTCTTCTCTTTTGTTATCTACTGTATATTCCTCTTCATCTTTATTTAGCTTCCCATGTCTTTTCCTCCCCTGTATTTGGTGCCCCAGTCCATGATCCCTCTTCCTCTCATGTGTCAGTCATATACTCAGACTGTATATGTTTCTGTTCATCTCTCAAATGCTTATCCTTCTATCTACACATGGAGGCAACTGCTTTTCATTGTTTAATGTGCTTTGCTTTGCTTGCACCTCTTCTATTGACCATGTGAGAGTATTTTCATTTTGCTCTGTTGTGTGTGAGAGGATGTGTTTGTGAATGTTATTGTTCATATAAAAAAATACTTGGAACAGAGAGCCTTTAAGAGATAAGGATGTTGATATCAGTTGAACACACTGTAGTCAGTGCTCCATGATAACACTTTAACACACTAATTGGATCGACAGAAGGCTCCATCATAACATTTAAGACTATGACTGAATTGTGTGAGTAACTGGTTTTAACTCAAGGTCCAATTACTAGCTTTTCTGGAGCTTTCAACTACATCTCACAGCTCTAAAAGATGGGGGACAAAATCTACCATACCGCCCTCCCCAAAAATACGGCCATATCGGTCGTCTGTGCAAGCAGCTTATTACGACCCATATTTATGTTTATTTTTAGGCGGCGACCTCTAGTGGCCGTCGTAATTATGACGGACGCAAAGGAGGAAGTCAGGTGAGGTAGTATAAAGAGCTCAAACACAGGACTTTCACCCAGGAGGCCGCTGTTCGTGTTCTGTGTGAAACTAAAAGTCAACGTTGACTTATTATACGCCAGCTCGTAAAGTTAAGTTACGTAAGTTAAGTTGGTAAGTCATCTGACATAACTTAACTTAGGTACGTAACTTAACCTGCATAACTAACATACTTATTATTGTTACTATGCCGACGAAGGTCCAGTACGCCTGTTGCTGGTACTCTCCAGCGGTCATATATATCGTTTTGGGAGTCATTGGCAAACAACCTATTCTGTCATTTAGGTATGAGGACGTGTTGAAATCCACAGTCCTCCTTCTGTACAAAACAGCATTATAAATTATCAAAAAATCTCAGCTAGCCAAATAAAGTGGGTATGTTAATTCTGGCAGTCGCATGTAAGTTTGTTGCCATCATTGTGCCCCAGCAGTGAACCTACATGTGACTCCCAGGTAGTATCTCTCTGTCGAGGATTAGCAAGCAGACACTGTCTGCACTTCACACTAAAAAGGCTGTAAATTCAGAAGATACCCAACTGATATGGTTAATTCAGATGGCTGTAGCCTCATTTAGTTTAGTTTATTTGACATTATGAGACGGAGGAGATTAAATCAAAAATGTAAATAGACCTTTTTCACGGCACATATTTTGACTTGTCATAGCAGGAAAAGCACAGGCGTTAACAATGGCTTAGTTCCATTAAGTGTCCCAGTAAGCCATGCCAGTGAGCCAGCATGCACCAGGGCACTGAAACTGGCTCACCTTAATGGAATGCAGTCATTTTTGATGTTATCAATTACAACAGTGCTTTTCCTGCCAAAATTGTCTGCTGTGAAAAAGGTCTATTGTGTTCCTAAATGTATAGATAGCAAAGATGCTGGACTCCAGGTCACAAGGCAAAATGATACTAGCATCAAACTAACACAATGACTGTAAGTCAAACATGCAAAAATTCAATTATAAAAAGGATAAAACTAGGATAATAATCTTATACTTTCTAGTTTCCCATAATCCATAATTTGAGGTTCCTGGCACCATAGAGCATAAAGGAACAGGTGTGAAACCTTGGGAAGCACAAGTCAACAGCTCTGGCTCTAGGCTGGTGGGAATGAGTTCTTCCAACCCTACAAAGGTGGTCTTTAAGATATTCAGCCTCTGCTGTTATGTACCACACTGAGTAGCAGTTGTGCACCTCTGTCGAGGGTAACCACGAGCTCTTGGAATTGCCGTTTGCTAACAAAGGTCTTTGGGTTCAAGCCTAGCACAACCCTGACCCTAACCCTAACTGAGAGATCTCGAAGTGTTTCCCCCAGACCTTCAAATCATGAACAGAATGTGCACCTGAACTATGGAATGTATTTTTTGCTTCACACAAGAACAGTAGATTTTGTCCCCTTATCTTTTACAGTGTGGTCTCATTAGGAAGGGTTTAGGAAGTATGGAGAAGAGGAATGATTACAGTGACCAGAAAGTCTTATCATAAGTCTATATATGGCATATGAGGATAATATTAAGATAGATAGGAGCTGGTTTCTCAAAGATGGACTTTGACTATGACTGAGATCAAACTCAGACTTCAGATAGATGTCTAAATTAATCTATTACACAAAGCTGACTAGTTCTTTACTGTCTTCAGTAGAACTAATTGCCATGAATTCTATGTAAATTAAGACTTTTTGTCAAACTAGGAAACATGTCTGACCTAGCAACCACATCAGACAACTCAGCTCCGTTCACTTCAGTAGAACCTGTTTGCCTTCTCGAAGAAGACATTTTACTGTGAAAATTCAGTGAGGAGTGTAACAATACATAAATCTCAGCCCTGTGCGGACCTGTAGCAGAGCTGAGGTGCTGTGGCTTCTTGATGTGGCAGGGCTCAGTACATCAGTCAGGCTCAGGATCGTTTCCTTGGACAAATGAAACGACTGATGATGTTCTCACTGATGTGTATTTCCAACAGGTTAGTGTGATCTCAATATTGTTAGCAAACTACAAATAATGAGCCATGTTTCTTGTTTTTTGTCATTTGGTGCCAGTGATCAGCAGGTGTCACTGATTGTTACCATGGAAACATGGCTCTTAATGATGAGGTATCCTGGGGGTAGGATGGCTAACTTTTTAGGCTTTAATTAAGTCAGTCTTTGTTTTTGTGAAACTGTCTAACTTGCATTAGACGGAGCTGAAGTGCAAAATTAAGACTGGCCTAACAGACCAGTCTAAAATAACTTCTGCTCCTGAATGAATCATAGTCTATCCTTTAAGACAACATTAAGCCAACATAAGCAGATACAATGTAGATATAAGGCTGTGTCAAGCCGCCGAGTATCTGCTCTTTGCTTTGAGAGTAGGATTTAAAGGCTGCTTAAATGTACATTAGGTCAGGGTTACAGAATGGTGTCGCATGTCAGAGGGCTCAGTAGATTTACTTTGACAGCACAGCCTGATACCCACTGCAGGTCTAACATTGAACATGAATACTGGACTTCCATAGGAATGCTCACCCAACTTTTGTCAAATTTGTATGTTCATTGTAATGTGTATTGATAAATGATGCATTTGAGAAATACAGATATTAATTAAATAAAAAAAAAGGTTTAATAGAAAAATATATTGTTTATACTAAACAAAGTCAGGTACTGAACATGTTTTTGGTATTGGCACTAAAATTCTGGGGTCATCAGCTCCACAAATGTACAACCATAAAAAGAGTGACTTAATCAACAGCAAAATTTGCATGCTATTAAATCGCTATACTGAAAACATAAAAATCTGGCTTGATGTTGAATACTGGAGGGAAACTCAGACATTAATTAAGCTCTCCTTGGTAACATGGAAATTTGAATATAAGTGGTTAAGATGTATTTAAATAGTTTAATCAAAATACAGTAGTGTCTTGGTTAAATAGTCAGTTGATTGTAGTCCATATAAATGTAGTCACTGCCAGATCACACATGGATTACTTCAATGCCTGTGTTCTCATCAGTTAGTGGGTAAGTGGACCACCAGGACCGTCTCCAAGCACTCAGTGTGCTCCTTTAATGCAGTATTAGCTGTTCCTCCATAGAAATGAATCTGTTCTCAGTTAGGACTGGGCACATGGCAAAAGACGTACAAATTTCCAAGGTGAGTGTTCAACTAATCCTATCACGGGCCATGTTTATGTACTCATTGATTTCAGGGCTCAGTGGCTGAGTCAATGGGCAGAATAAATGTGTGCAGTAACACACTGTCTGCTTTGTGTGCTTAATGAACCTCGGCCTCCTCGATGCTGTCTTAATTCACGGGTTCTGAAGGGCTCAAACACTGCAGCAAAGTTAAGGACAGGGAGGTGTGTATGTGTGTAATTATGTGTCTGTTTGTGTGGGTGCTGACTGGAAACAGTGGAATAGTGCTGTGTGCTCTGTGTGCTTACAGAGTTAGATTAGCACTAATGATCTTACCATGTGTGTTATTCTGCTTAGTGAGTGTATCCTTCATAGCCTTTTCCTTTGTATGCACTGCATTGTTATGTGCCATATGATGTGTGTGTGTGTGTGCGTTTGTCTGTGTGAGTATGTCACTTTCTACTGTGATTTTCTCACTCGTTAATGGATAAGCAGATATTTGCCTGTTTTACTCTCTTTGTTTCTCCTTGTCTTCTTCCTCCTACTCCTTATTTTGCCCCTCTTGTTATTTATTTTTTCTTTTTCACTTTATCTTAAATCCCTCCATCATCATTGCACCCCGCCATCCAAAAATACAATCCAAATCTCACCACTCAGATCAACGGGAAGGTTGGTTTTTTCACTCTTTACCCTCCTAAAGCCAAGGCCTGGCAGACTGGAGCCGAGCCGCGCTGGCTTCTCGCTAGGCGCCTCAGGCCCGTCCCGGCCTCTCTCTCAGGACCCCAACCCCACAGTGCAACCCCCCTGCTACCCCAACTGCACCCCCCACCCACCCTGTGCTGCTACAGTATATGCTGCCTTGCACCACATATTGCTCCATGCAGCCTGCTCCTCTGAAATTTTGTGAAATGAGCATGTCTTAAATGCCAATTATGTGCTCTCTGTACAAAAACTGACAAACACATTTCCCCACCAGGAAAGGGTTACATGGAGGTGTGACTCTGAAATAACATTATAGTAAGTATAGTAAGACTTTGTAGAAACATTCAGCACATTTCCATCAGCTGGTTTGGAACGAATAAACTCGGCTTGTTGCAAAGCATTTAGTCAGAAGTTGGCAGTATAGGCTGCGCTTTACGCATGGCTGTAATCTGCCAGTAAACAGAGTAAAACAAAACAAGTTGCCTTGACCATCTAACCATTTGCGGGAGAAAAATGGAGAATTAGTTTGAATTGTTCCTTCATGTAAGCTAGTGTCGGCCAAGTTTCATGTCCGGAGACAAAGACAAATTCATGCAGAACGGTTCAGCAGAAACAGCGATCAGTCATTTTGCAAAATGTTAGCAAAAACCACCTCTAGCAAGTGGAAAAACTTTTTTTGCACAATTGAGGAAGCTTTATCAAATTTTGTTGTTTCCATACACTTTTTCTAATGAGATACTTGAAAATGCGCATAAAAATGGGTTTATGGAAACACGGCTACTGTTGTATCAGCCCTTTGAGGACTGATTTAGCCTGGTTACAGACCTCTAAGTCGTCCTCCCAATTTGTTCAGCAAATAAGTCTGGTTTTATGCCGGTTGACCACTGTTCCCCTAGTTGGAGAAACAATTGAATAATAAGAGCTTTGTAGGCAGGATTAATGATTTAGGCATCATCCTTTTACACAGCTACCTGGGTACACCCCTGAAACTTTTCACCATTACATGTACGGTCTTGCATGGATTTGTTAGGGATGGTTACTCTTTAACAAAACCTTAGCCTAATTTGGACCAAAGATTTATTGATGTCCAGTATGTACTGTTGTCACACACCTTACACCTTTCTTGCTGAAGGATCATAATCTTTACATAATTTGTGCCTTCAACATAATCTGAGTTCAGAGTTTGTGCTCACTTCACAAAATTTAGCAACTGTGTCAGTCCCATGAGGTCCTCTCCAGCATGCTGATCATGTTTTTATTGTCTTGGCAAATTCAAAGGCATGGCTCGTCCCAGCTGTCATCTGCTGTCTGACCATCATTACACTGAGCAACAGGCTCTGAGCTCACACTGCTTTTACCATGCTCTCCTCTTATCTGTGTCTGCTAGAAAACTAGACTCTCCAAGAGAACAAAATAGCCTCAAACATGTTTACAGCTTTTTCCAAGACTTACTGCTGGATCACTAATAGGAGAACATGGAGGAGCTCAGAAATTGAGGGGGAGTGAAATACTACTGAAGAGAATTGCAGCCCGAGCTGAAGTGTTTGTGTTTGATATGTGGATTTGCAGAGTTGTGCTGCAGCTTGTTGGTCGTCTTTTATTCTACAGAAACAGTGTTTTTTCTTGTTTCTTCGTGGCTTTATGTCTGAAGTCAGAGAATACGTAGAGAGATGCTGCATGGGCGCTTTGTTTGTTTGTATTTTCTTTTAGGAAAGGATGAGCTTATTTCTTCCATTTGAGTTTAGTATTAACACCACATGAAGTGACTTTGATTTTGGGAGCTGCAGTAATCGCAGACTTAAAAACTAGAGAAGCAATGACAGTAAAATGGCAGAGGAGACATTGAAGGAGAATGAATGGCTTTTATAACATTTTGATTATAATTTTTCAACACAAAATGCATTTTGTGTAGCTTTGTGAATTCCCATCAGAAAACAAATGTAATCCTGTCGAACCCAATTAAATTACAATCTAGGAAAAAGATTAGATTTCTTATTTCTGTAAGACCATGGAAAAATGTAGTTGCAGATGTACAACCAAATATACAATCACCTTTGAATCATAAAAGGCAACAAAACTCAGCAGATTGACAATAGAAACTTAAGCTCCCCCAGACATGTCTAAAACTCTAGTGTGTGTTCATGAGTTGAAGGTGTTTTTTACCGACTGAGACTCTCTGGATTCACCCCCCTCATTGTCAGTCATGAATCAAAACCAGTAAAATTCAAACATCAAAATAGTAAAACTTAATTTATTATCATCTCAATTAACAAAACTTTACTTTGTTTAATTAAAACGATGTAAGCTTAACATAACATAATGTAACATAACTCAGTTTAACTTAATTTAACTTTTTTTAAATTCATTCCAAACTAAAGTCAATATCAGTGGAACTGCAATTGAAGTTTTTACCCCAACCTCCAACCCCACCCCTCCAAAAAACAAACAAACAAAAACAAACAGTGCACACTTTAGGATGGAATAAAGGCACCTTCATTCTCCAGTCAGCTTCAGGATTTAATGTATCATTTATAAAATAGGCATCAAAAATCCTCGGAATAAGAAGTCCTTCTGAAGTATTTTTGTCTTCAGTGAGCTAAAGTATATTCCAGTGTTACTTCAATTCAATTCAGTTCTATTTATATAGTGCCAAATCATAAGTTACCTCAGGGCACTTGTCATATAGAGCAGGTCTAGACTGTCATTTTTATAATATTATAAAGAATACTTCCTGTGACTTTTTTTTTCCTGATGAGAAAGAAAAGAAAGATAATTAAAAGGATGAACTCTATACTCTCATGTATTGCTCAGTGCAGGGGCACCACTAGAAATGCTGCTTCCACACAATGAATATCTATAAAGGGCTTTGAATCTAACTCCATCAGCTTAATGCTGAATGTGGATGGTGCATTCATCATCATATTATGTCACTTCCATTTTGGTTGATGATTTGAACAGCATGTAGCGGCTGGATGTTATGTACAGCAGCAAAACCTATACATCAGCACAGACTTATTCCCACTTCTGCTTCCCATGTTGAGCTGCTAACTAAAGGGCACCTCATGCTTTGCTGTGCTGCAAGCTCCTCACCTCTTCAAACTCACCTCTCTGTAAGACAGGACGTCAATTAATGAATTAAGTAATTTAAAATGTCTTTATTTTCAGTGATTTTGATTACTTTCATGAAACGTAAGGGCTGAAATTGAAAAACACAATGAATCAGGTGATGTGATAGCATGAAGCAATTACAGTTGGTGGTTTAGGTTTACTTTTTTGATGAAACAGTGTAGATTCTTTATGTCAGGTGATTATTTCATTTAAATTGACCAAGTTCAACTGGGAGTTAGCTCCTCTTGCACTGCCTAGAGTGAAGTTGCATCATCTTGCTCCATTTGTCTCCTTCCACTGACTTTGAATGCATTCGTGTTTGTTTACTGCGTTTCTTAGAAATTAGTATTTGAAAGAGGTAAAGGGAGATTTGGTCCTGGGTGGTCCACACATTATTTTACAACATGAACAGCTCTCTTATAAATCTGTAAACACAAATTATGCTGCATTCAAAACATCAGAGGAAGTCAGAAATTCTATCTTGTTATTACAAAAACTGAAATGCTCCTTCAAGTTGGACTTGAATAAGGAAGATTACTGAGATGGTCAAGGTTTCTGAGATGTAGTTTGTTTTTCTAACGTCATGTCAACGCAGAGTAGCATCATACATTCTAAATGCCATAGAGTGGAATTTAACATAATTTTGTAACCTGCCTCACATGTTGAAAGCTTATGAATATTATTTTGGAGATTGACTGAAATTATGAGCTGTGGGCTGTGTGACTCTTCTCAGCACAGTGGACCTCAATGGCATTTGCTTTTGGGCTTTAAAGGGGAACTCCACCAATTTGACACTTTGGAGTCTTACAATCTGTTTAGGTCTGGTGTTGTGCTCATTGACAGTTGTTTGCCCCTGTTTGGAGAAACAATCAACCAATCAGAGCTTTATAGGCGAGCTGAGATGCCATCAGTCCAGTTGAAGACAAAAGCTGCTTCTACTTGAGGTGCCATTCACAACATTTTTCAATTCAACATGCTTAATCCCTGTCCACCTGCACTGCAGCATGACTTCCCTGGCAGTGCATACAGACGTTTGCTTCCCCAACCATCTTAGGTTCTCCTACAACTCCAGCTTTTTCTTTATTAGAATTTGGCTTCCCAAATCTTTCTTCCCCCCCTCTCCTTCTCCCATCTCTTTTCTCAGGCATGCCAGTAAAGATATGAATTTGTCTGCATTCTAACTATCAGCTGCTCCTAATGTGCATCTGTTACTCCCAAATGTCACTATGACGACTGAGTGACAAATTCAGTCTCACCTGGTGTCAGTACCTCTGTCATCCACCCATCAGGCCATTGTCCAGACCAACAGTAGCACTAATAATTTCTGACTCAGTAACCTATTGTCATCGCATCGTGACCATCTTCCATGTCCACGGGTAACTTCATGGCTTCTAGTTGACTAATATAAGGACATGATGATTCCCTCAGTGCTGGCCAGCACATTGATACCATCTAGCATCAGAATATAGAACTGTTATACTAATTATCAACAAGCAAGCATCTCAGTGTTACCTGACTTCAATCAAACTGAAGGTCTCATATTCACCTGGCAAGTGCAAATTAATCAATTATGACATATACTGTAGACATCTTGTCTATTTTACATTTACACCAGCTGAACAAAATGATGATGTCAGGAGTCCCTAAAAGGCCACAGTGGGGAAATCTTTTTAAAATACATTTGGGTTTCCTTGCAGTAGTTTTTGCACCTCCCTAAAACCTTGCACTGCAGTTACTAATCAGCACTAACCTTGAAGATGGAGGATTAGACTATAGGGAGAAGGATGTCAGTTTTATTTATATAGGCCAATATCACAAATCACAAATTTGTATGAGCTACGTCCTTCTCCCTCTGAGAATTGCTACCTTAACATGGTGGAGGTTTTTTTAAGGTCTTTATAGCGTTGTATAGCTCCTTTGGGGTTGGGAGTGAGTCCCCACCCCAAGTGAAGGAGTTCAAATATCAGGGAGTGAAGGTAAGATGGACACAAGATCGGCAGGTGGATTGGTGCAGCATAAACACTAGTGTGGGTATTGTACTGGACTGTCATGGTGAAGAATGAGCTGAGCCTGAAAGAAAAGCTTTCGATTTACCAGCTGATCTTTGTTTCTATTATGACCTATGATCATCAGCTTTGGGTTGTGGCTGAAATCATGAGATCCTGGATACAAGTGGCCAAAATGAGTTTTTGGCCTCACCCTTAGGGTGACGAGTTCCGACTTCCAGGATATATGGGCTACCTTGCTCAGCCTGCTGCCACTACGACCCAGACCAGAAAAGAGACAATGGAAAATGGATGAGGGATATTTAAATACTTAAAATGCTTACAAAGCTGCTATTGTTTTCCAGTTGGTACAAGGCATGATCCAGTCATAAAAAACAAGGAATTTACATACATCACTGTCTCATATGTCATAAATATGGCAACAGAGTAAACATCATATCTGCCACTCACATTAGCCTTACCCAAAACCCAACGTGGAGTCAGAGTGCAGTCATGAATCTGATGACTGTCTAAGTCATAAAACCTGTCCACTTGTTTAATTAAGTTAAACTGAGGACAACAAGGTACTTCATGTGAATGGTAATCAGCATCACAGCAGGCTGGACAGCTCCAGCTCAGTCTAACCAGGGTTTACTCTTAGCTCAGGATTAAATAAACATGAACAGATAATCCAGAATCCAAGATAATTCCAGGTTTACATGTTCAAGTGTGAAATATCAGACAGTACTTTCAAAGTAGCATTAGTTGTAAACATTACTATTATTACACTTGGACCACAGATGGTTGGATTTATGCTGATTAAGACTTGTGGAATATTTGCACAATGATAGAGGCGTAATACCATATTTACAATATATTTAGGATAAACTGGACATACTGCACAAATGTGGGCTTCACACACATCATGCATTATGTACTGCCCCCCCTGCACTGCCAGAGCTGTGAAGGAATAAAAAGGGAATACAAATTATTTTGGAATCTGAATTTCTGAATGAAAATGAACAAATAAAAATAAATGTTTCCATGGCCTTTTAGGGGCTCTGTGGATAATAGACCACAGGTGTAATAATATGGGGGAACATATTGGCACTGCTCCGCAATGCGGCACCTTAAGTAACCTCCCATGAAGCATTACTGCTATGCTGTCTCTACATTTTTGCTGTGAGGATGATTAGTATGGGAAGGCTACAAACCACACAGCTTCTATTGCATTCATGTTGTAAAACTGAAATGCTTGCTAAAGATTCACTAGTTTCAATTCAAGATTCAAATTCAGTACTTTGGGGAAACAGTGCTGATGTAACTGCTGGCCAGCTGAGGCAAACACATCCTATTTTAGTGCCCTACCTACCCTCACTTTGCTATGGTAAGAACAGGTAATATAAACAGGTAATTTCAATGTTATGATGTCTATCAGTAAGATCTCTGATGTATTACTGACTCTAGTGTTTCCATTTACCAACACACACACAGTTTTGTCGCTCCCCTCTGTTAGCATCCAAACATTGTACATTAAAATTAAACGCTTATTTATAGTTGTCAGAGCCAATCTTGCTTTTAAATGAGTTATAAGCAAAGGTGACTGGGAAACACTTCCCACATCAGAGACAGGCCACCTGTGTGTGTTGGTAGATCAACGGGGAAATGAACTGTCAAGGTCTGGCTTTTTTTCTGTGCACCTGCTAAAGATTTACTACCACCATTAGATTATTGTCCCATATACTACCAAGGAATAAAATCTTGACGTGAATGAGCCAGTTTTCGCCAGTAATGTTAGGGTTAAAATCACCATGAACTCCTAACATAAAAAATCCAATGTTTTGGGTTTGTTTGTTTTTTGCGAAATGTCACAATACATTTTAGATCATTTTTGTCATTTAATGTAATATGTCAAATAAGTTAAACAAAAACTCATCATCTAATGACATTTATGACATAATAAATAGAATATATATATATATATATATTGAATTGAATATATATAGATAGTCAATCATTTGTGACTTTTATAAATCTATGCTGGCAACTGAGATATATTGTAATATCACTGGTTTGTCCTAAAGCTTATAATAATAGTAATGATAATGATAATAATGTTAGACGTAAATATGATTTTAACTTGTGGAAGTGCAAGTACACTAACAATATGATAATACTATTCATTAATGAAATAATATTATTAAACTATTTAATAACTATTATTGCTACTACTATAATAACCATAACAAATATGGTGTGCTTTTTAACCACACTAGTGGTGTGGCTCTAGGCGTGGCAGTTGGATGGTCAGTTGGTCGGTCCACCACGTTGATCTAGGCTGAAATATCTCAACAGATTGTTGATGTTTGCCATGAAATTTGGTGCAGACATTTGTATCACTTAGTATGAATTGTAATAACTTTGCTGATTCCTTAACTTTTCATGTAGCACCATCACAAAATTGGTTCAATACTTTGGTTTATGACCAATCAGCCTCATCTGTAGGCATACTATGTGTTTAATGCTAATTAGCAAATGTTTGCATGCTAACATGCTAAACTAAGACTGCAAACATGGTAAACATTACCTGCTAAACAGCAGCATGTTAGCGTTGTACTCAGCAAAGTAATTGCTGAGATCTGGGAACACGGCGACATCGCTAACAATAGTGCAGATTGTAGTCAAACCTGTAGTCAGACTTATTTGGAAAACAACACATTGGAAACGGTAAAATTATTACCCAAACGGTCTCTTCTAAACACAGTTTGCAGACCCAGTTCTTTATTGAACCTTGCCCGCACCATACTTACCATAGTCATTTTCCTGTTAAATGATTATTTCTGACAGTTACTCACTCTCAGTTTTACCTCTAAACAAGCGGATTAGACAAAACGTATGGCTTGTTTACAACCCGTATGATTGTCTGACCACTAAAGTCTCTTGGCCCATTGGAACTATTTTTAGTGGCAGCAGTAAAAGTCAACACCAGTAAGAGAAGGTTAAACTGAGAGAATGATAGAAAGTAAAGAATGAAAAACATAAAGTAAAGACGACAAGTAAGAAACAAATAGCAAGACACATTGACATTAAATTACTTTAAAGAAGAAAATTGAAAGAAGGCTTTGATTTTCCAGAGTGAGGTGGCCTGTAGTTGATCTTGTCTCTGTTTGCATCCCAGACATATGCAAACTATTTACAGCAGAGACTGAACCCAGACTTCTAATATAGACGTGGGCTATTTGGTTTCCAAGTTGAGTTTTTAAAGTCAGAATTCTCAGCATGAATTAAGTCATTGGTATTAATCAATAATGAAAATAAATATCTTTGCTTTTGGGTTGTAAAAATCTTATTTGACCTTATTGTACCTTTAATCAATGTCTCAAAATAGACATCCTCCAGCATCAACTACGTGACCGGCCACAGTAAAAAAGATTTCTCCTGAGCCCCCACCTAACTGACCTGGCAGTTTGCCACTCCTCCTCTTCCTCCTCTATCTTGTCCTCCTTTCCCAGCCCTCTGCCTCCTCTCCTCTCCTCTCCTCCTCCTCCACATCATCTTCTCTAGCCTCCATGGGATTCGGTCTTAATGCCAGCCACCTGCATTTCAGAGCCTGCCTCTTTCCATGCCAGCAGACAATGCTGTTCTTGTTTGAGCAGCGCCCAAAAAAACTGCATTCTCTCCTCCACCACAGTAACATTTAGCCCACGCATGTACTCCAAAACTCACTGAATGTTGTCAGTCATTGTTCAGCCAAACATACTGTACATACTGCTAGTGCTACTTCCCAGTTCTCAGCTCTAGCATCGTCACTTCTCACATTCCATCAGATATTTCTACATGGAGAGGCAGAGTGATAGAATTTGTTAGTCTGTATTCAAACCAAGTGGAAACGCTTAGAAAATCCTCTGATCCACAGTGTAAGCGCCTCGCACCCATATTCCAGCCCGTAGCTTAAATTACTCTTTGTGAGTCAGGTTTTCATGACTCTGTGCTCAGCTAGGTCAAGAAAGCGAGGACTTCACTTAGGCAACAGAGCCATCTGCATATTTAATGCTCACATACTGTTGCACTAATTCACATGTAGTGTAATGAGGAAGCAGATGCCAGGACTTAAGAAGCTCTCTGAGGAAATGAACAAACAATAGGAGAGAATCCTTCAGTATTCTCTCCAGCACACTCTGTGCCTCAGCATCAGGATGTGATGGAAGTGCTCCTGACTAGCAACACAGTAGACTCCAGGTGCATTTTAATCCATGCAGCCCAGCAGGAAACCCCAGATACTCCAGAGAAATCCAGCTACACCCCTTAGGCACAGGCTCTCAATTTACCCCATTTCCAAGTGAACATGGCACACCCTAAGGTAACATCTAGTAGAAATGAGCTGGCATAATATCAGGTAATGCCAAATCGACATCATGGGGCTCTGAGAGGGAAAGCCAAACTAATCCTTTGGTCTCAGACTGTAAAAAGGAGTTCCTGCAAGAGGGCTTTCAATGGTGATACCAAAATGCTTCTGAAAGGGCAGTTCAGCAATGACACTAAAGGGTTAGGGGTGTGGAAGAAGTGTCATCCAAACATGTCTAAAGGCAAAAGTGTTTATATCTGTTCTGAATGAAGTCTGCCATCATAGAGAAGGTTGAGACACAATGAATCCTACAGAGGGGATAATGGTCCTTGAAGGCATTCATGGTGTTGCACTCGTTTACGCACATAAAGTGACGGTAGCTTATGTGTGTGAAGAGTTTGAGAGAGAAGTTACAAAAGGGAGGGGGTTCTCGACGCTATTTTATGATCCAACAGCACACTTGGAGGATAGACCCGGTCACTGATAATGGGCTCTGCCTTAAGGTGGAGTTATAGCATAAAAAGGTTAACTCTACACATGTAACTGCCTAGTATTGTGATGGGGAAAAACGACAATGAACTATCAATTATATCAATTAGATACCTACAGCAGGACTGCTATTAGCCCACTGCGTCTAAAAGGAAGTCTAAGTATAAACCCAGTTTCATGGTAATGCAGCTGTGAAAGCAGACTGGCTTGAAATGCCTGCACTGCAAGCAATGGTAACTTCACTATCACAAAAAGAAAATTAGACATTATGTTCACTGATGATGGAGTCTTTACAAATAGGTATTTTTTAAAATGAATTAAACCACTGGCCCGCTTGAAGGTAGGATTAGGTGCCAAATCATGCAAAAGATTGGAATTGTCCTGTAATATTTTTCTTATAAACCACCAACCTATAAAGAACTCTCTGAAAGTGCACTGAGACCTCTTGAGAAATCTTGAGTTAGATCAGTAACAATAACATTGTCAAAAACAAAACAGAGACATGGTGACTCTAAAACTCTCTCACATTGAAACATTAATCTGATAGATTTCTCTTTTAACTGTAGACAGCATATGCTAAAAATCAACTTAGACTAGCATTAATGACATTCTAAAAATGATGCTACAATTCTATAGCATGTAAGCCAAAAAACTAAAAATCTCAACTGAAATCAGTTATTATGAAGAGTTTTTAGGTAGCAGGAGAAAAAACCTGCCTATAAATTGGCTTTAAACTGATTTAATATCAGAAAAACACGTCCACTCCCCATGAAATAGTCTCAAACAGACTTTAAAGTATGGTGGGACAGTAAAACTCCACCAGGCCAATGTTAATGTTATTCAGGCTAATCTGCACTCACCAGTTCATGCACGCTGGTTCACAGTCCAAGCCAGGCCAGTCAAATATGAAGTCTGTCCAGTGGTCCAGTGAAGCCCCCCCACCACCCCAACCCTATTCTCCTCTGTGTCCTCTCACACTCCCTCTCTTTACCCCTGCAGTTCGTCGTGTGCCTCCCCGTTTCTCCATCCCCCCTACCAATCATGAGGTGATGCCCGGTGGGAGTGTTAACCTGACCTGCGTTGCGGTTGGTGCTCCCATGCCTTATGTGAAGTGGATGAGCGGCGAGGCGGAGCTGACCCGGGAGGAGGAGATGCCTATTGGCCGCAACGTCCTGGAGCTCACTAACATCCGGCAGTCTGCCAACTACACCTGTGTGGCCATATCCTCCCTGGGCATGATTGAGACCACGGCCCAGATCACTGTCAAAGGTCAGAAACACTGTTCCTGTGCGGGTAGGTGTATTTGTAGAATGTGATCTCACATAGGAGAGTGGAGAAAGTGCAAGTGAAAACATTTGAATAAATGTCTGAATAATTACATTTGTTTATGGGAGCAATTAAATAAATACAGTTGAGTGCTAACATTTGCTATTATTATTATTATTATCATTATTATTAATAATAATTACTATAATTGTTATATGCTTTTGTGGGTGATTTGGGTCCAGGGCTATGGAGTCATAGGAGTGCCATAAGCAAGAATAAATCTGGGAAAGAATAAGACAATAAATGTGGAAATAAAAAAATAAAAAAATAAAAATAAAAATTTAAAGGTCGAAAGCAAAAGGGGAATAGCAAAAGCAATAACGGAAAAGAAAAGAAAAAGCAAAAGAAAAAATTATTATTTGTCTTTATATATCCACATTTATTTATTCTTTTATTTATTTCTCTTTATATTTCCACATTTATTGTCTTATTCTTTCCCAGATTTATTGGCTGCCAGTCTTAAAATGAAAGTATTTAATCAAATTAAAATTTGTGCTTGGAAGTTCATTATTGACTATGGGAACAGTATGTATGACAACGGAATCTTAACGCTAACATCCTCTCACAAGCTTTTTGTTCAGCTGCATCTCACCGTCAGATGCAGCTCGTAAGTATGGAAGCTCGTAAGAGTTAAGATCATTTTATAGCAAATTGAAATTTTATTTTCCATTTGTATGTGCATTAACCACAATTTCTGCCAACAATGAAAATGAAATCTCCATTGACAAATCTTCAGTGTACTCCCAAGCATGACTCTGCAATTAATGTAATGTTTTATGTGAAATAGAGTTTTTATTTTCAAATTGCACATGTGTGAAGGGAAAGGGTGAAGGTGAACTGGTTGCTGGATGCTGTTGGAGGATTCTGCTCCTTTTGTAATGTCCACATGTAGGAAGGTCCAAAATGCTGAATCACCCAGTGCCACAGCGTAGCTGGAGCTACCTGTAACACAAACTGCTTTACATTAGTCCAAGACGCTAGTTAGCCACACAAGTGACCACAACAAGGTGCACGTCATCCTCCTGTAGGCTGACACATTCTTACAAAGCTGACATAATAAAAAAAGAGTAATCTCAACCCCTATCCTCAACTTGAAAATGAAACTGTAATCAAGATTTTCAATTTTGATTTATTTTGACTTATTTCCTATCACAATAAAAAGGAGATGGCCCTTTTCATTGATCATTTTCATAATGGCCAGATTCTCCCTGGCAACCATCAAAATGACTGGGTGTGATATATTATCTGATCCATCCATGTTGTCAATGGTTTTCGTATGGACTACTTTTTACATAAGAAATAGTCCCTATGAAAACTGTTGACAGTGAAGTCTGTTGTGTAACAATAAAGTTCTCAAAGGTGGATATCTCAGAACCTCTGCACATAACCAAACTATCACCATGGGAGGATACAACTAGTGATAAGTAGGCAGATATGTTTTTTTTAGTAATTTGAGTGAACTGACCCTTTAATGGGGATCACTTTCTGATCTCCTCAGCCCCAGTGAACCAGTGACAGTGAGGTCAGATGCAATACGCATGAAGATTTCCCACTTGCAATAGCTGACAGAGCAGTCATTAATATTAATATCTGAACACGTTTGGACAGCTTGATAAGAAGCTGCAGTATGAAAGCAGCATGCCATTAACTGTTCATTAACAAAGTTATCTACTGTTCCCTCATCCTTTGTGTGATGGCCTCAGCAAAAAGCAGAATACATTTATGTAGAAATAAAGTTAAGTACTGGTTTTCAATTACATAGTATCATGGCATGAAGTTAAGATAGCAATGCTATAAAGTATTTCCATTTATTGAAAAAAAACAGTACAGAGACACTCATGGAATCATGGATTTCAGACTGCAAGGAGCTCCATAGTAGATATAAATCAGCACAAGCTCAGAAACAAAGCCTGTGAGTTGTTAGTGCTGTAGATCCTCAGGGCAGTAATGCCAGTGGACCAACTTCATCATGAGGCATTAATTCCTGTATACGTACAACAATCAATTAAATATATATATAAACTTTCATGTAATGCTTTAAAGCATCGTGGATTGCTAGGTTGCTAAATTATGATAGACAATCATTGCAGATGTGTGCAATAAAGTGCATTATCTGTCTTTATGATTACTAATAGAGATGGACTGATTGTGTCTGTAGAATTGGTATCAGCACCAATCTACTTAAAATTCTCAGCAATACTCACACTGAAAGAATGTTGACTTCGACTCAACTCACAATATTCACGTAATGATCCATATTATCAATATTTTCAAGCTGAATCAACATAATTCCATTAATTTCACTAAAACTTAAGGCAAACCATTTTACCAAGGTTGGGAAAATGATTTATCTAAACTGTAACTTCCTTCCTTTTTTAGATCTTACCACATGCAGTATTGTAGTTTCATGTTATGGTGCTTTACAAGCTCTGGGCCCCATTTCCGATGATCAGTCTTAGAGGTTAAGAGCATTTTCGAAAGAGCACTTAAGACGTCAGCTGTCTGTGGCGCTGAAGATTATGCTGAATACATTTTAAAGTAACTTTGCATATTTAACTGTCTGCTGTGCTATATATTAAAAATACATACATCACAATCGTAAGTAAGAAATGTTTTATACTGGCAGTTGTTCAGTGTGAAAACAAAGCTTAATGTGCCGTTAACAGTCTACAGCTTTCAGCTGGCTGCGCTTTATAATTCATGTTACTGGGAGGAAGTCTGTTTAAGAAAGTAAATTGCTTTAGCTGCTGCTGTTCGAGGCAGTCGTTACTCTTAAACTCACATTGAAGCTAAAATGAAGCAGTGGCACTTCCTCTAAGTGTCATGAATATGCAGGTCATCTAATGTGAGTGTCATTCTGTAATCATTTCTGTACCAGACTTGCTGTATGTAAGTGTGAGGCAAACAACATACACACCATAAATAAAATGAAAAGAGACAATACAGAACCTGAAATTATCCCATCAGGAAAGTTTCATGTAATAAATAAATCATGTAGTTTTTGGATCCTCCTGCAGGCTCTGGAGCTTCTTAACCTCCTATGAGTGGGCAGGAGTGACTCATTAACCTACCATCATTTCTAAGAGAGGAAACACCTCTTATTAGCTAGAAATTAGTTTCTATAGACAACAAGTCTGTAATAAAGGGCATTTATTGAATTGATTGAAAGTCCACACAGTAACTCTGCAGGGTGGATAGTGTAGTGTATACAGTGTGAATGGACAGAGTGAAGAAAATCATTGCCTTCCTGGACTTTCTCTGAAAATGCAGATCTTCACAAATCTACACTTTTTTTCATTACAGAAATGAGGGTGAAATCACAGAACCCAGCAGATGTCATGGAGGAATAAAAAAGAAATTTGCGTGCACAAATCAATAAATCATATTCACTCATGCACACAGATTACTATTTTATGAAATTCCTTAATTCATGCTCTTGAATTAATAATTCATGTGTTCAAATTAATGGAAAAATCTCATTGTTAACTTTTGACAAGTGAAACATTAAGGTTAACCTTAACCTTAATGTGTCAAACACAATGTTAAATGGGCAAAATCCAAAGTATATCTATGTATTACAGTCCAAAATCAAAATTAAAACTGCATTTACATTAGATTATCCATGATCTGACAACAGTCACTGTTTATTTTGAATTGTATTTATTTTAATGCTCAATGTAAAGTTACTATAGCAGCAGGAGCTCAAGTACAAGGTTGTTTTCCTAATGCGGTCATGTAGAGAGGAGCACCCAGACTGTTAGCAGCAGGCTAGCAGCTGTGCTTGGCTGTAGAGGTGTCTACAATTACTGAATTAATTCCTTGATATTAATATCATTAGGTTATCATATTCATTCCATTTGCTCTTGTGCCTCTGACACTCTTTTTAATACAGTTGATTCTACATTGGACGCTGTTTCAGCATTGCTGGCCGGCTTTGGCTGTTATCAGTTAGCTGCACTGTGTAGCCTACAGCAGTGAAAAATACACAGTGATAGTTGTCAGACCATGGATAATATAATCTAAATGAGCGTCTTGGATTTGATGCAGTTTTGTTTTCATTTTGCACTTATGGATAGACATATATTCAGATGTTGCTTGTTTGCCTGTTAAACAACGTTGTGCTACCTGTGACATGCCTTAAAC
This sequence comes from Maccullochella peelii, assembly GCA_002120245.1. Lineage (NCBI taxonomy): Eukaryota > Metazoa > Chordata > Actinopteri > Centrarchiformes > Percichthyidae > Maccullochella > Maccullochella peelii. Next base: position 28,269 of record LKNJ01003753.1, on the reverse strand, counting down.
ATACGTCAACAATCGTTTAATGTTGTTTTCTGTTCATTCGTGCGCATGAATTAGTGATTGATTTGCTCCATGACACCTGGTGGGCTCCATATGAAGTGAATAAAAAGTTTTGTTATATCTTTCAACAACTGAGGACAGTAGGCTCTGCTGTGGGGCTGCATTAAATATTTGTACTTCTGATGATCTCCAGCTCTGGTTAGATAGACTATAGATGGATTTACATCTGCACCCATCTCCTTGGCAGCATAATACTGGAGTGCTCAGCCTGCTGGCCCTGGGGAGATCAGGAGAGGACAGAGACAGGCTCCTGAATGATAATTAACTGTTAGACTGGCAGTGTTGACAAGCTCCATGTACTCTGAGCTTCAGTGGGTGTTCCTCCTGCCAGACCTTCATGTCAGAGAGCTGGAAAAAAGGAGACTGTAGAGACTTGTTTGTCTGACTCTGTCTGTCTCTGCTCTCTAACAGCCCTGCCCAAGCAGCCCACCTCCCTCATTGTGACAGAAACCACGGCAACCAGTGTCACCCTGACCTGGGACTCTGGCAACCCAGAACCGGTGTCCTACTATGTGATCCAGTACCGCGCCAAACTGTCTGACAACGGCTTCCAGGAAGTAGATGGAGTAGCTACGACCCGATACAGCATCGGCGGCCTCAGCCCCTTCTCTGAATATGAGTTTCGTGTCATGGCTGTCAACAACGTCGGCCGGGGGCCTCCCAGTGGTGTTGTGGACACCCGTACAAGCGAGCAAGCACCGTCATCACCTCCTCTCCACATCCAGGCGCGCATGCTGAGCTCCAGCACCATGCTCGTCCAGTGGGAACCTCCAGAGGAGCCCAACGGCCAAATCCGGGGCTACCGGGTCTACTACAGCTCCAAGCACGATGCCCCGCTCAGCGCCTGGCAGAAACACAACACAGATGACAGTCAGCTCACCACCATCTCAGGTCTCACCACAGATATCACCTACAGCCTGAGGGTGCTGGGCTTCACCTCTGTGGGAGACGGGCCTCCCTCTGATGTTCTGCAAATCAAGACCCAGCAGGGAGGTGAGAACATGCTCACTGTGTTTCTGCAAAGCAATGCCATAAGAAAACTCTGAAGTTGTTACAGTGCATTACAGTGTAAACATTGCATTTTAAGCAGTGTGCCACAGGGTGAGAGTTTTGCTGGATCATTTTGTGGCAACAGGAGTAGTGTTTTTATGCACATTTTGAAGTATCCCATTAGAAAAGCTGTATGGAAACGGCAAAATTCGCTAAAGCTTCCTCAATTGCACAAAAAAGTTTTTTCCGCTCGCATGAAGGGGTTTTTGCCTTTGTCAAAAAAGAGTCGATAAGCTAAATGGGATATGGAAACGCCTTTGACAAATAAGTTCTGACGTAGCAAACATTTAAAATTTTCTTGACAACTGAATGGAAACACATCTAGTGATGGAAGAATAACTCATAAAAAAAGCAATTTCACAATGTAAAAATACTGCCTTACACGTAAAAGTCCTGTATTCACAATGTTACATAAAGCTGCATTAATTGATCTTGGATGCAGTGGAACAAGCTGTAAACACAACACTGACATATTATCACCTTTAAAAGTTGTTATGGCTAACGTGTTAGCAAACAGCTGTCTACTTACACGTGCAGCAGACAGAGAGCAACATTAGCATTCATTTGAAGTCATGTTTGGGTCCACCTGATGGATGTAAGTCCACATTCACTCTCCTTTTTCACCACCTAGTCATTAACTTTAGCTGTGTCCCAGGTCCAGACTACACACTACTGAGCAACATTTGAGTACCGGTATGTAGTGTATTTACACTAGAAAAGGGACAAAAGAAAGTATCCCCCAAATAGTCAGTATGTATACTTAAAAAGACGTGCTTTTTGACTGCATACACAACTGTCCCACAATGCAATGCTCAAAGGAAATTGAGGGGCTGCTCACAGCTTCAAAGAAATATAATAAATTATGGACAAAGGTAAGACAGCTACAAAATAAGTATTACATTATTACATGTTGCTTCCTCTTTGTGAATTTGAATTGGCAGTTACATTCCAAAGTTGCAGTTTGATTGAAATCCATTGTCACATTTTGTATTTCTTTGTAGATTGATGATGTAGATTTTTTTGTATACTAACTGCAAAAACAGTATACTGTAACAGATAGTTTAGAGAATTTAGAGTAAATGCACTTGGTTACATTACACCTCTGGTGCTGGGGCTATTAAAAACATTAACACCAACAAAACCAGCAGTGTGACATAACCAACAGTCTACAGCTATGAACAGTCATCTACACTGTTACATGTAGCACCTCTAAATCACCCCCCCCATGACTTCCATAATTATTGTGCAATTAGAGAGTTGCGTAATTTAGATCGATGCCTGGCTGTTTGCATCAAGCTACACATGTACTTGTGTTAAACGTGTGTGTCTGTGTAATGGACCCATGCAAGAACGTATTGGTAGCAGCAGAACTGTGGGATCAATTTAGTCACACTGTGTTACACTCCCATCATTTCGAAATTGCAGAAAAACAGAGCTGTAATGTGAAACATTAGTCTGTCAAATATTCCCCAGCTGAGATGAACACAGCGGGTAATTTATTGTACAAGGATACTCAGGAGCATATACAGTATGTGTGTGTGTGTGTGTGTGTGTGTGTGTGTGTGTGTGTGTGTAATATGAAGGGCTCACACACTTTATCCTCAAGGACAAGTGGCTGCCTGCACGTAGAGGAATAAGCATGGTATTGCATTCCCATAGAGCCAGTTTTTCAGTGTTCAGCTTACTGTGTTTTGCTGGAAGACACATGCCATCACAACAGGGCTGCAATAGAAGATAAAGCCACCCAAATTCAGCTGACCCACTTTATTTATTTGTGGAATAGAGTTCAGCACCCTTCCAGGCTGACATAAATCATTCTGCTTTAAAAACATATTACAAAGTCTACTAACTAGTATCAGAGTCTTTCTACCTGTTGTTTTATCAGAGCATCACTGTGATTAATATCAAATTAGTTCTACTCATGCCATCTATTATGTGGCCGCCCACTATATCATATCATCGGGAGCAATGGGCTGTTGCCTGAGCTCAGGCAAAGAATCACTGGTTAATGATCAGCAACTTTTATAGAAGCCTTCAAAGCAACACCTGCACAAAAATCTGCTTAAAGAAGCATTTGTTTAAAAATTAGTAGCGCTGCAACCAACAAAGTTCCATCCTCACTGATTCTGAAGCTATAGAATTACCCTCTGTTTTAAGTAGGGATGAGCAAGCTTCAAACTGCCAGGAAACACATCACAGTGACATCACAGTCTGACTGTAATAACAGTGTTTGGGGAAGCTGTGGCCCGCCATATTAGCATAACACAACTGAGTATATTCCAAGCAGTCATAGACATAAATTTGATTCTTAGTTTACTGACATCACCTTAGAGGATTTTAAGATGATGACATCCTTTATACTTCCTCAGTTTGGTTACTGTTCTGAATACTGATGAGTACTGCAGCATTTCACCACCTGGCTTCTCTATGCCTGCCCCCCACTTCACCTCCTTGACTCCCTTACTTTGTATTTCCACCTTTGAATACACCCTTCACTGTCTCTGTCTCTGGTCCTGTCTTTAGTCTCTTCATCTCTTTGTTTCTGCCTCCAGTTCCAGCTCAGCCGTCTGGTTTTGAGGCCGAGGCCGAGCTGGACTCACGCGTCATGCTGTCATGGCTTTGGCCTGTCCAGGACGCCATCATTAGCTTTGAACTGCTCTACTGGGAGGCCAACAATCCCACAGACAAGGTAAATACCACCTTAAAAGCAAGCGTTTGATGTGATGGATATTACTCTTAAAATGTGTACAATATATTTCTTTGGTGTGTGTACATTTCTTTATTTGGTGTATTTAATGGTTTTATATTTCTGCCTGTACAATGTGTACAACACATACCGTAATATGTGTGTATATTATGTATGTATATGATATGTTCTACAGCTGATAATATATTTCATTTAATAAATTATTATATTGCCACTTAACATATTTTTTGTTTGGAATTGACAGTTTCAGACCACATTTAAAACCCTTATTGTTCCATTTTCATGTGTAAGCTGTTGTTGTTGGCTCCTGCAGCAACCCCAGTGTCCCTGCAGGAATCATTTAAGTTTCATCTCATTTTACCTGTCTGACCTCAGAACGAGTTCAGTATGAGATAGTTTTCCCTTTTATTCCCACAAACACAGTCCTAGAACAAACAGGTCCATGTTATGAACCGTAAACTAGACCTGCATCAGCTCCTTCTGATTTGATTAGATTGATCTCAGGGAATCCCATGAGAAGATTTTGGTTAGTTGATTGTTGTGATTTTGTATTGAATTCTGGAACTGTCAAATGAAACCTCAGATTGTAGTAGTGTATCCGATAGTATAATATATTCTGTAACAGTGATCATTTGTGTGTGTGTGTGTGTGTGTACTATGGCCTTCATGATCTCATGGTTTTCATCTCTCCACAGCATCGTGTCATTTTCGACCCAGCAGGCTCCCATGCAGTTGATAGTCTAAAGCCAGACACACTCTACATGTTTTCCCTGGCAGCAAGATCTGACATGGGTTTAGGAGTCTTTACTCAGCCTATTGAGGCCAGGACTGCCCAATCAAGTAAGTACTACAGCCTTCTGATGTCACTTGTGGCTCAGGTTATTTGGTCTGGAAGACAAAAAAAATGATCCATGATCAATGTTGTCTTTTACTTCTGGTCTGTTTCATGTTTAAACTAACTTATTGCAAATGAGCCAAGAGGAGTAAACATGAGGTCATACTGACTGATAGGTAAGTCACTGATGTGTGGTCAAAGGTGATGTCATCCTGCATCATCAGCGCTATGGACACCATGAGAAATCAAATTTAGATGGTTGACAGCAGGTCATGCTGCACATAGAGTTGTAGAACTGGAGTGTGTGTGTGTGTGTGTATGGCTGACCCATCCCTCTCTCTCCTACTANTAACTACCCAGCTGTAAGAAGTATCGGAGTGTGTAACGTTGCCTGGGTTAAACTGCAGTCAGCAGCATTTTGGTGAAAGATTTCTCCCCCATGTAGACTGTCAGTGTTTCACTGGCCATGCTTAGGCCCACTGTTACTGATGTATTTTTAGCCCATTTATTATTTTGTACTTTGAAATAAAATGTGAATCCTGATGTTTCTTTTTTTAATTCTAACCTAGTACCTATTAGTTCATTAACAAGTAACATATCAAATTAGCTGAATAAAAATCTGTGTTGTTTTTGTATCAGATCATGGACCTAGTATCTATCTAAATTATCTGAGGATAGATACACACAGGATTTAGAAATATTGAGGTCCAAATTCCCCCAGCACAACCCCCCTGAGAAATGTTTAACCAGACAACAAACAAAACTTGATGGTGTTTAGTTTCACCATACTGCCACCATACTAAATAAAAATTATTTTTTGGTCTTTCTGATGGAGTGGAGGTAGCTTAACTTAGCTCATGTGATTTTCGTGTTACATTTAGTTGATTCAAGCACACACATTAAATAATGTGTGTTGTGGTTTTAGACTTCACACAACTTGGCATTTACAGTATAATGAATTCAGTGAATATGAATTAATACAAAGACATATTTCAAAGAGAGGTTGGAGGTTTCAAGACTCCTGTTGTTCTTTGTCATCCATTTAAGAAATGTGAGCAGAGATTTGCTTTTATCCAGAGTTTTGTAACTCTGACTCCCACCTGAATAAGAGAGCAGAACCTCCTATTCTGAACCACTGTGCTCAAACTATGATAACACAGCAATACTAGCAGCAGATTTGCTGTGTAGCTCACAGAACTGTGTAATTGCAAAAGTGTCAAGCTCGCACAATGTAATCAACAGTGTAGCATTAATTATGTGTAGACTTTTTCCCACATGTGTCAGTCATGCTTGATTTTGCTGAACTTGCAACTCAATTACAAAGTTCAAGCACCAAGGCAACAACAAAAGAAAATGTAATTCTGCAGAGGTTTCTGTCAGGTGTAACATCCATTACACCTAAGCCATCACTCATAAGCACACTAGTACTGCTTGATATTATATTTTCTGCTCTCTCCTGCCTTTGCAAAACAAATCAGCAGCCGTTGCACATTTTGACAAATAGTCTGATAAAGGCACTGAGTCAATACATACAGCATATTATGATGTAAGCACAAACAGACTGTTTGTGTCTAACAGAGACAGCTTTTATCATGACTGTCATGTTCCTTCAAAATCATAGTTTGTCATGTGAAACATGACATAGAGTGTGCTGACGTGCAGGACGTCCAGTCCGATCACTGTTCCCACTCTGACACTAATACTATTGAACACCTTTAATTCAGAGCTTGACTGCATATCTAGCATTGGATCTCTGCCTCTCTGGCATGCTGGGAGATTTGGACTTGAGCCTGCAATATTTATGACAGTTCCCAGAAGGACTCTAAGCCCTGTCTCAAGTACTTGTTTTACCTGTCAGGAGTGAAATCCCTGAGCCAGCAGTCACACCGCAAACAACAGAGTTTAAAACTAGTCGCTTTGATTTCCAGACTCTCATCACTCCTCTGGCAGCCAAACCCATCATGTCAGGAAGCTTGCTAGCTTGCTAACAGGTCTAAAGACCCTGACCACTGCTGTCACTTACTGCTTGTCAAACTCCCTCCATATTTTCATCCATCTGCCAATCTCTGTCTTCTTTGTTCTGTTTATTTACAATATATATGTGGAATTTGTCAGATTATTAGTCTTAAAAATAGGGCTCCCCCTGAAAGTCGAAGATTCGAATCATCAGTCAGAGATCCCTCAGTCCACTGAGATTCTTCAAGTCGAGCAGTGCGCAGTGTACTTCTGGGAACATTTCGGTCCCCAGATATCTAGTGATATCAAAATATTCTTTCAAATGTACCTCTGTGCTCATACAAAGCATATCTGAAACACATTTTTGTTACATTATTTAATATTGAATCATGAATCAATGAAAACTATAAATTATGAAAGGATTTACCTTGGAGTTAAAGTGCTGACCCTGCTTAACCTGCTGTCCAGACCGTTTATCTTGTGTTTGTGATGCTATGATGAAGTTTACTGCCAACCAAGGCCCAAAGGGATATGGGCAAAAATATTTTTTCTGTGGTTTTAGTCCGGCTTTGACTGTTTAAATGTTCAATAAAACCAACCTGTTTGAATCCACAGTTTTTGGTACAGACAGTGATGAATAGATGGGTTTCTTTTCCTATAAATAAATGCAACTTTCCTGTGAGATCCTAAGAGGCAGTCTCCGTCCCAGAAATATAACCTAATCCTTCAATCCATGCAATCTGCCCTGTTTCTCAACATGACACCACTTTGTTTTTGTCCCAATAATAATATCTCATTTTTCTTGTGGGTTAGGATCATTCTTTTTCTGTCCAAATCTTAATGAATTTTCTCTCCGTATTTTTCTTCTTCTTTTCTTATTTTCTGTTTGCGACTTTTATTGGCTACAGTGCATCTCCCACACATGGATCTCTGTCTCTTTGATCTATTGCACCGCTGCATGGATGTAACTAAAGGTGCTTGTATGTGTGATGGAATTACGGCTGTTCTTTCTCAACTCGTCACGAGCACCTCTGCTGCAAGCGAACAAACCAGCCTCCAACCCTGTTCAAACAGTAACCTTGCTGAGTCTGCTGGGGCTGCCAAGCCACAGACCAGCATGATAACAGTGCCCTGTGTTATCTCTCCCACCTGCTCCACACTCATTTCAACTTGTCAACAAATTGTTTTTGCTGCTGTATTTTGTTGTATTCTGCTCGTGTGCGTCATTGTGCATATTTGCATTCATCTGTAGTGTGCCTGTTTTACTTTTCAGTTGGTGAAACTTCACACTGTGTTAGTTACATACAGAAAGGTAGCCACAGTGTGAAGTGTCACTCTTGTTTTTGTCTGCCCTCTGGACTGTGAAGATGAAAACACAAGCTATCAATTGATTGAAAAAAAACTTGTTTTGTGTTAATTAATGTGTTAATTTCATGACAAGAAATCATTTATAGTTTGATGAAATACATTGTTACATATTGAATCCTAACAATTAAACTTCCAGTTCCAACCCCGTAATTTGATTATCAATATGGCTTATAGAAAACGTAATGCTGCCCACATTTTTTAATTAACATAATGGGGAAACATTTATATTTAGACATCTTGTTAAAGGATCATTCTAGTTTATTACAACTTGAATCTTATTCATGGGTTTTGTCACTGGTTTTATCGATTATAATAACAATGTACTCACCAAGGTTATACAGATATCGCTAAAAACAATGGGTCAAGAAACATGAGCAGTCAGACGTTCAGACAGGTTGGAAAGAAACTTCTTTGGAAGAGAAAACGAAGGTGATTGGTCCATTGTAAACAACTTTTCTGATTCAACTTTGACCTACTCTATTTACCATAGTACAGTGCAGGCCAGCAATTTTTCAGTTCAGTGAGGGATTATAACCAACATTTCAGGTTGACCTCCAAATAAACTGTTGGCTTGTTCACAACCTGACTGATCAGCTCATTTCTTGCTGCGTTAGCATTGTTGCTGCATCCCCAGGTCTCAGCAATTGGCGAGCACAATGTTATCATAACTGATTAAAAAGGTTATTCAAAGGTTAGTGGTCCTAGTTAAATTAATGAAAAAAGTCAATGTTGGTGATCACTTTTTCAATATTTGAACCAAAACCACAATCTATCAAAAAACCTTCATCATGTGTTTTAGTTACCTAAACCTAACAACACCTGGATTAGAAAAAAACATTGCCATTGAACATGAGGCAGGCTGCAATTATGTTTTCTCCAAAACATAGTGACAAGGCAAATTAGTAGGATATAAACACAATTTGTAGGACATAGGCTAGCCAGTTTACATTGTTAAACCCAACTCGTCTGTTCCAGTAACACATAAGCACATTACCTCTCAGCAGTCCAGATGGTCAGTTGTTCTGTCTTCCATTATCCACCCTGCTTGACCATTACCCTCCCTCCTCCCCTCCCTTCAGCCCCTTCAGCCCCTCCCCAGGAGGTACGCTTGCTCAGCCTCAGCTCCACCAGCATCAAGGTGAGTTGGGTGGCGCCGCCCACAGACAGCCGCCATGGGGAGATAGTGCGCTACTCCCTAACCTACCAAGCCCTCACAGGGGACGACGTGGAGCGCCACCAGGTGTCAGGGATTGGTGCTGATGTCACCAGCTACGTGCTGGAGGACCTGGAGAAGTGGACTGAGTATTTGGTGTGGGTGAGGGCTCACACTGACGTCGGGCCCGGCCCAGAGAGCCCCATAGCCCGCATCAGAACCAAGGAAGATGGTATGTTGATGATGTCACAGGGAGAAACCTGGGCCTCCCTGAAATACTAACCCTCCAATACTCACTCTGTTCCTCTCTTGCTGCTGCAGTTCAGTTTCGCAAACGCAAACTAAATGAGACTTTTGCTGCCACTGATATCCTGCCTGCCTCTCTCTGCCAGTCTGCCTGTCTTTTTTCCAGCATGATGACAGGGCTTTAGGCTGCTGGACTGCTGCCCTGCTAGGCTGTTTGGTGAATTGCTAAATGGCCACTATGATTCCATCCATAGGGAGGCTCTGCCATTAGTAGCGTAAGTTCACTATTACTGTCACTGCTGAAGACATCTCAGAAGCAGAACACAGCACAGCCCAGTGCTCACAGCTATAAGACAGACACCATTACAAAGATTCCTTACAAGAAGATTGATCTTTTTTTTTTGTGAGGGTACAACTGGCCATATCATGACCGATATGAGCAAAGAGTAATGGGCTGTTTTCTGGAGCCACTAGAGGAAATCGGAGTATCAAAGGATAAGTCCTGGATGATGTCAGGGCGGCTTAGAAAGTATAGCAGCATAGTGTGGAACCTCTGCTCTGTTGAAGTTCACTGTTCTGACCAGCTCACCTCTTTGACTGCTTAAATGAACTCCAGCTCTGCCTTTGACATCTTCCTGACTCCTTCCTTTCATTTTCCTCGTGATCATATTATCCATACCAATGTCCGGATTAATTTGATTGCCTTATGCTCTTATTGTGTTTACATTGTCTGTGTCTGTATGGTAAGTAATGAGAGGAAAATGGACAGAGAGAGTGATGGTGCTTGTATGTATGTATGTGTGTTGTTATGCTCTCTGTTTATTGATTTGTTAGAAAGATTGAAGGTGTCTGATCTGATAAGATGTGTTTTTTTCTCCAAGTGTTGTGTCTTATTTGGCTTGTGTGTAGAGTTTTGACATGATGAGCCAAATTCCGCAGCAAGTGTGTAAGCAATTGGCAAAAACTGAATGTTTTTTGTGAAATGTTAGTGTTTTGACCTTCAGGGCCACTGTAGTTTACATAACTGAAGCTAGTTTAAACTTACTCTGTACCACAGAGCATGTATTCAAAACAAATATTATAAAGTTTGTTACACCCTGGGTTTGTTAGTTAATGAATTCATCCATGATTGATAGCAGTCCTAGTCACTTACTTTGGTTCATGCCAGGTTAGTTGGAGTGCAGCTGGCTTATTTGAACGCCTTCTGGGCCCCCGACACAGGGCTTTCTGCCAGAACAGCTGTCCAATCAACATAGAAATAAACATCACGCACCAATCAGAGAGTAATTGAAGAGCCTATACTCATAGAATCTGATGGGTGTACTATGAAGCAAGATTAATGGGTTAGCGAGTTATGTTGAGTCTAAAGCCAGAGTTTTCTATGTCATGACGGTGGCTCTCTTTTAACCTCGCTAGATGACCATGGTAACTAATGCTGCACACCTGAAGGAGGTCATATTCAGAATTTCAATAATGCTATAAAAAGTTGTATTTAGAGACCAAAGTGATCCATTTGGCTTTTCAGGATGATATTCTCTCTGAGCAATATAGATTCTCAGCTGAGAAAAGATGTTACAGATGCAATCTTGTTGCGCCATACGTTAGTTATGCCACCAAACTAAGCCGTGCAATTACAGTAGCGCAAACTGTATGTCCATACAGTGGGGCAAAAAAGTATTTAGTCAGCCACCAATTGTGCAAGTTCTCCCACTTAAAAGATGAGGGAGGCCTGTAATTTTCATCATAGGTATACCTCAACTATGAGAGACAAAATGAGAAAAAAAAAATCCAGAAAATCACATTGTAGGATTTTTAAAGAATTTATTTGCAAATTATGGTGGAAAATAAGTATTTGGTCAATAACAAAAGTTCATCTCAGTACTTTGTTATATACCCTTTGTTGGCAATGACAGAGGTCAAACGTTTTCTGTAAGTCTTCACAAGGTTTTCACACACTGTTGCTGGTATTTTGGCCCATTCCTCCATGCAGATCTCCTCTAGAGCAGTGATGTTTTGGGGCTGTCGCTGGGCAACACGGACTTTCAACTCCCTCCAAAGATTTTCTATGGGGTTGAGATCTGGAGACTGGCTAGGCCACTCCAGGACCTTGAAATGCTTCTTACGAAGCCACTCCTTCGTTGCCCGGGCGGTGTGTTTGGGATCATTGTCATGCTGAAAGACCCAGCCACGTCTCATCTTCAATGCCCTTGCTGATGGAAGGAGGTTTTCACTCAAAATCTCACGATACATGGCCCCATTCATTCTTTCCTTTACACGGATCAGTCGTCCTGGTCCCTTTGCAGAAAAACAGCCCNAGGTCTCCAATTTTCATCATAGGTATACCTCAACTGTGAGAGACAAAATGAGAAAAAAAAAATCCAGACAATCACATTGTAGGATTTTTAAAGAACTTATTTGCAAATTATGGTGGAAAATAAGTATAAATCAATAACAAAAGTTCATCTCAGTACTTTGTTATATACCCTTTGTTGGCAATGACAGAGGTCAAACGNTATGAAAAAGTGCCCTGAGATAACTTTGTTATGATATGGCGCTATATAAATAAAACTGAACTGAATTGAATAGAATACAATAAAAATACAGCTCGTATAAGATATGTAAACCTAAGCATTATACAGCTATCATAGATACACATATATATAAACCTACATATAAAATGTATACATACAAATATTACTAAGCTAAAATAATAATATCCATCCTCAAACACAATATATTTCAACAGTTAATACAAACACCATTAAAATGCTAGCTGCTAAACAGTCTACACAAACTCTGTTATGCTAGATTACACAGCACAAAATGCTAGCTGCTACACAACGAATGAACATCTGACATGCTGTCACACTGTGTCTGCTGTCATTTACCCTCAGCTGCCACATGAGGTGACTACTTCAACAGCTAAGATGTCAAATATACACCTGATGTAATCAGATGGTCTTCTCTGGTACAACTTGAAACAGTGTCATATTAAGGGGCCTACAGCTCATTTTTGCTCCTGAGGCCCTTTGCAGGTTTATTCAGTCCTGCTCATCACCATGTCATTGTGTGAAGGCCTAATGTGTCCATACACGTCACAAGAGAGACAATTTATGGATAATTCCAAAATGCTTGTTAACTGAAGGCTTTCATTCCCCAAAATATCTTCAATTATCTTCAAGCAGGATGTTGTATTATCCAGTGTAACCTGGTGAAATGAGGCTGAGATAAATTATTCTTTTATGTTTGAAGTTTGATTGACTCATTATGGAGCCTTCATGTCCCCAACTATCTGGGTGAGATCTTGCGTGGAGCCCCAGATCGAGGGAGATTATCAGTGGTCTTGTATGTCTTCCATTTTCTAATAATTGCTCCCACAGTTGATTTCTTCACACCAAGCTGCTTACCTATTGCAGATTCAGTCTTCCCAGCCTGGTGCAGGTCTACAATTTTGTTTCTGGTGTCCTTTGACAGCTCTTTGGTCTTGGCCATAGTGGAGTTTGGAGTCTGACTGTTTGAGGTTGTGGACAGGTGTCTTTTATACTAATAACGAGTTCAAACAGGTGCCATTAACACAGGTAACGAGTGGAGGATAGAGGAGCCTCTTAAAGAAGAAGTTACAGGTCTGTGAGAACCAGAAATCTTGCTTGTTTGCAGGTGACCAAATACTTATTTTACCGAGGAATTTACCAATTAATTCATAAAAAATCCTACAATGTGATTTCCTGGATTCTTTCCCCCCATTCTGTCTCTCATAGTTGAAGTGTACCTATGATGAAAATTACAGGCCTCCCTCATCTTTTTAAGTGGGAGAACTTGCACAATTGGTGGCTGACTAAATACTTTTTTGCCCCACTGTATGTGNCACGTCTGGCACTGCAGGATTTGAGTCCCTGGCGGCGTAGTGTGTTACTGATGGTAGCCTTTGTTACTTTGGTCCCAGCTCTCTGCAGGTCATTCACTAGGTCCCCCCGTGTGGTTCTGGGATTTTTGCTCACCGTTCTCGTGATCATTTTGACCCCACGGGGTGAGATCTTGCGTGGAGCCCCAGATCGAGGGAGATTATCAGTGGTCTTGTATGTCTTCCATTTTCTAATAATTGCTCCCACAGTTGATTTCTTCACACCAAGCTGCTTACCTATTGCAGATTCAGTCTTCCCAGCCTGGTGCAGGTCTACAATTTTGTTTCTGGTGTCCTTTGACAGCTCTTTGGTCTTGGCCATAGTGGAGTTTGGAGTCTGACTGTTTGAGGTTGTGGACAGGTGTCTTTTATACTAATAACGAGTTCAAACAGGTGCCATTAATACAGGTAACGAGTGGAGGACAGAGGAGCCTCTTAAAGAAGAAGTTACAGGTCTGTGAGAGCCAGAAATCTTGCTTGTTTGTAGGTGACCAAATACTTATTTTACCGAGGAATTTACCAATTAATTTAAATTTGGTTCTGATTTGCTGCCAAGTCCATTTTACACTGCACGTACAACAGCTAATAGAACACCAACTGGAAAATTGATTAGTGTATTTATCACAGAAAATATTCAATCAATAAAATTCGTTTCACTTTGATTAGTCCAAACACTTTAGTGATTTCCACGTGTCTTTCATTATGGGACAGTGTCAGACCTAAAAGCAATTCTTGAGTATAATGTTTCAAATATGCTGTATCAAGTTTAAAGTTCTACAATGTGCAGTTGTCGCGTTAGAAATAAACAGGAGGCATTGAGAGTGCAGTGAGTGCTAAAATAATTATATGAACTTACAAATTTACACGGTTAGCAATGTTCTGCCAGCATTCCTCTCTTGCCTTATTTACAGCAACAGTGTTGCTTTTGTCGTAATAATTTTTTTTTAGTCTTCAAACGGCCCCTTTATGGGAACAGAGCCTGATGAAGAAAACCTGGGTTAACAAAGAACGTTGATAACCACCATCGTGATACCCGTTATCTCTGATTGGGGTATTAGGTTTTGTCAAGACAGCCAATGCAATGAAAGCCTGACTATGTCGAACTTGCTTCGTAGTACACCCCTCTGGGGTTATGGTACGTAACCAGCATTCACTTTGGCTTAACCATTACTATGCCAGAAAGAGAGGTTGAGAGAGTGAAAGAAGATAGTAAAGGTAATAAGTCAGATGTTAACTTCTCTGTCTGGATGTTGAAGTCACCGAGAAGTTCAAGCGGGGGCCATCTTCAGGGATGTTCAATAGGAGGATGTCTTATTCCTCCAACAGGACCCTGGTGGGTGGTAGAGCACAGCAACATTATTTTCACAGGATTAACAGACAGCGTGAAATTTAAAAGAGGAAGGAGTGAAGTGTGGAAGCAGGGAGAGAGAATAAAAAAAATATATATAAAATCTATAGTATCTACGAGAAGAGTGGTGTACAGGAATGGAAAGTATACACATATGAGATAAGGATTAAGAAGGTATAAAGATAAAGCAAAGATACTTAGCCTTGACAATGTTAACCCGTCATCTCACTTGTCCTCCCATGAAGGACTCCTTTGTCTTTGTATGTCTGAGTCTTCAAATGGTGCTGCTGCTTCAAACTAAACACAAGTACTGATTGCTCAGTTGGCTACAGAAGTGCTAACCACACCTCCTGTTAGTTAGCAGTACAGTGGTGGTGAGGGCCTGGCAATAGAAACTTGTTTCCACTGACAGCTCAACAAACAACAGTTTTTCCCGACAAAGAAGAGGTGTGATTTATAAACATAAACTTTAAACTGGTTTAAGAATGCGGTCTCTTACTCATTACTCTGTGCACTGTCTCCTGCTACAGCACAGATTGCCAGATATGGTTGGTGAGCACAGGTTTTGGTTCAGGTCTCTGTACAGGCATGATGATACCAAACCTGGCAACCTCAGGGTGATGACAAGACAGGGAGCTGCACACAGCTGCTGTCGTTTACCAAGAAATCATTATTATTATTGTATTCTTGAACTTTGGACAGAGCTGGGCCTGCTTCCAGCCTTTATGCTAAGCTAGGCTAACCACATCCTGACTCAAGGGCCATAGTTAACACACATGACATAATATTGATCAGTTTTCTCATTTACTCATACTTTTGCAAAAAAAAAAGCAAATAAGTGCATTTCCCAAAATTTTGAGCTATTCCTATTAAGCCACTATGTGTATAATTATAAAATTCCCAAATTCTGTGCCCCCCAGTGGTAGTATTAAAAAGAAGTTGTGTTAGCAGCAATGCACATTGCTACATGTGTCAAAATTCTACAAACAAAAATGTATACCATTGAAATGATTTGAATGTTGCTATAATTACATAGCACTTGTATATATAGTGGCTTTAAATTGCTTAACCTTATACTAAACCCAACCAACAGTGTTTCAGTTGCCTGATTTAACCTTAATGTTTTACTTCCCAAAACTCAACAATGACCTATCCTTTCTTAGATCCAAACATATGTTGGGTTTTATTTTCTAGAAAGCACTGTCTTATGAGTTAAACCCCAGAGTTCTTGGATTTTAGAGACAAACCGTGTCAAATAGTGTTACACTATAACACTGTTTCCTTCCTCCCTCCAAAGCATTAACCCTCTCTAACTGCTGTCCTTCGCTCTCCATCTTCATTTTCTCTCTCAACCTCACCCACCACACTTTATTTCTACACACCCACTGAATTTTAATCTCACACTCTTTTCATCTGCTTCCATCTCTCTCCACCCCATTTGACTTTGGGCTCTCATCATTGACTTGATTTCTCCAGCATGTCCATTCCCCACACAGAGTGTAACAGCTTTCTCTGTGCTCTGCCCATGAACCCTTCTTCCAGCTCACATCAGTGTCAGCCTGGTGCCTGAGTATCACTACACATTCTCATTCTCATTCTCCCTGACACCTACAGTAGCTTACAGCACAGCTCTGAAGGCTGTGGACTTACTATTAATTCATTAATTTTAACAAACTGTATTGAAGCCAACTCTTCTCTTTCTAATTGGTGAGATTCAACATTTTTCCAATACTATTATTGGTTTTGATAGTATGGGCACAGAGTAGCAGTCAGATTTCTGTCAGACCTCTTTGCCTCCACTTTTGCACCTTTCACCACATCTCACTGGGATCTGATTTGGACCTGCCTCTTCTGAGACATGCCACAAAGTAGATCTCCATCATTTCCCCACTGACCTGAGCCAACCAGCCCATTCTGTGAGCTTATTTCCCTCATGTGTTGGGTCCTAGACACAGAACTACAGTCAAGAAGATCAGAATCACAGGTTCCCATGTGAAATGCTTTACCTTACAGCCCGCAACATACAGCGTAATATTTCCCAATTTACAGTGTCATTTTTTGTACTGACAGTGTACCAGTACAGTACGTACTGATGTTTACATGTAGGTAGGGAGGAGGTAAGGGAACAAGATGTGAAGTTAGGGAATAAGAGTGTAACAATGTGGGAACTTATACTTCCAAATGCCGTTTTATAAATGCTCAAAAGAATGGTCATGCTCATATTAGAATGGGTTCCTGGTAGTTAGAAATACTTACAGTATAAGTAGTGTTTAAATTCCTCCCAAAGGCCAGATTATTGCTCAGTAGGTCGTACTGTACCCCATACTAATATAATAGGTACCTGTTAGTTCAAAAATACCTATAGTATAGGTCCCACTTTTGTTTCAGCTGATCTCAACTTTGGAGACATGATCTTGGAATTAAGTTTGGGCCCTGCTCTGGAGGTGATACAACATCCAGCTTCCAGGAACTTTCAGGGGTTGTTGGTAGTGATTGGTCAAGCAGATGTGTCGTCACATCACAGCAACAGTGACCATCATTTTACTACTTCATCTAACAACCAGGAAAATTAAATACTTCCATCCTTTAAAAAAAAAACTGTGGAAAACACAGGTTAGACATGCCGAGATGTTCGGGCCCTCATTAGAATTTGGGGCAACAAGGCCATTCAGACGGAGCTGCAATCAGAAAAGGAATCTGAAAAACTGCGGTTGTTTGATGGACTGGACCCCATTTTCGGCCACCGTCAGGCTTCAGCCGGCCCCAGCAGGGACCTAGATTCAGCATAAACATGAAAGAAAATATGTCAAGGCCAACTTCTTCCATTGTTTGACCCAAAACTGCTTACTTCACTCACCTAACAAACAGTGCATAATAGCATTGGTCCAGCTGTTGCCTTTTTAATGGCATACTTTGTAAAATACAGTGGAAACACAAAAAGAACCTTGTACAAAAGCCTCACAACTTTTTATTTTAAAGTTCAACCCAGGTTATGGGTTGTTAAGTTCCTGTGGGGGAAAATACAGAGCACCCAAAGTCCTGAAAGATGATGATTTTTTTTATCTTGTGCGCATAGGGTAATAAGTTATGCGAACAAGTTCCATATCTTGTGTACACAAGTACAACCCTTATGCAGTAGTGTGAATGGTAGCTGTAATTTATGACTCTTTGGACTGTTTTTTACATTTCTGAGTTTCAAGTTTCAAGTTTTCAAGTTTCAAGTTATAGAAATAACAACAGCCACTGTTGTTAAAACTAAATAGGAAAACTTTAAACCCCCCAACAAGTCATTTAAAAAACTTTGTGTTTTTGAAGACCGAAATTTTTCTTTTTTTTAATAATTTTTCAGTTGTACAGCGAAGTAGAATTTTGACCAACTTCCCAAATTGTGTCTCCTTTCCATGATGAATGAAGATGGCAACTGGAAACGATAACTCCAACTCATCCAGTTCATCCTTGTTTGGGTCAAGGAATGAAGACACACCTTGACAAATAGGTCAAAGCTCTACTTCACTGAACATTGTAAGAAATATTTTTGTAGCAGCAGTATAGTAGAGTCTTTAACAACTATGGACAAAAAATGAAAACACATTAAGGTTTATTCAGTGACCTGCTGGGTTTTAAAAAGAAAATGGCTGCTTATTGCTTCTGACTCAAATGTGACTGAATGTAAAAGTGATGCACAGGCAGGCTGGGTGAATGGTACCCTTGCTAAATCAATCAACAACAGTTGAACAATTACCTTTTTGTCACAACTCTATTTTGTATATGCTCAAGGAGAAAGTGATCAAATCAGATCCTGCCTTTGACTGGCTCTGCTTGCCATACTGTATATACTTAATATTTCCTGAAAGCTTTGGAGTGGGTGGTGTTCAAAGATGTGAGTAAATGCAAATGAATCACAGCAGCATGTAGAGGTAGTTCATGTTGTGGATTTCTTTTATCCAAGGTGGGCAGAAGGAAGAAAATGCAGGCAGACACACATATTGGACATAGTGAGAGATACAGAGGATACAATTAGTGGCTGCCTCAGAATTTGACAGCTGCAGAGAATAGCCAGCACCCACAGACACATGAGCTGGCTTCATGCTGTCAGTCAGGATGGCCCTACAAGTTAAAAACCAGCATGGACTATGTAAGCCTCACAAACTGTGCATTAAGAATCACACATCTCCTCATTACATTGTGAATTAATAACAAATAAATGTGTCCACACCCACGCTGCTTTATGTTGGTGTTAGTTTTAGTGAAATCTTACAACTTATGACTAACATGAAAAATCCTGCAGACAAGAAGACCTTTATATGAGATGGTAGAATGGAAGTCAGGCTAGCAGTGAGATACAGAAGGCAGGACACAAAAATAAAATCGGTTCTAGTCCACAGCTGATATGTAAATGATCTTACATCATTATCAATCTTACGTTTGATTTGTGGTTCAAATCCACTACTGAATCCCAGCTAGCTAGCTAATATCTATTCTTCAACTACCACAGATGAAGGACTTGCATGGATGGACTACAACACAAAAGCCTATCCTTTTCCCTCTTCTTTAAGTCGGCAAACTACAACAGTGTGCATCACAGCCACATCTGTTAACAGTAGTAGTAGACCAGGCACAGTCCGTGTATTTTCCCATCCCAACCCGCTGCTCATGGTCACCTCAGCCTGCTAACTATGAAGGTATTATTGGAGCAAAACATCTGAACACCTGTGACAGTGGAATTTGTAGTTGTAGAAAATAGTCACACATGCGTATGTTGCATAGTTAGTTTTGTGGAGGACCCAAGGTACGAAGAACGCACAGTGCTGGTGGAGCAGGCAGGTTTATTAGAACAAGAAGACAGGGAAGTTAGGTTGATGGATTTCCAGGCTGGCAGTAGATGGCAAGGCAGAGTGGAGATGGCAGAGGCTGGAGATGATGAGAGGTCTGCAAGAGCGAGAGAAAACTCAGGTTAGGTAAGTATACACAAATAAATCAATGAAGTTGAAGGCTTTAGCAGAGTTATGCTATGGCTAGAAAGCTTGCTACCCATGTGAGTTTAGCAATGACCTGGCAATGAGTGGAGAGGAAGCCAGTGTTGAAATACAATCAGGTTGACGAGGAAATGGACTGCAGGTGAGGAGACGGGAGCGCACAGCAGGTGGGAGGATGACAAAGCCACGCCCTCCAAACACACCAGAGGGAACCCTGAGAGAGAAATGGACAAAACATAGAAAGACAGCGGAAAGGAGAAGACTCGGGCCAGGTGGACTGTGACCGCGTAACAGTAAATTTGAAGTCACAGAGATTTTTTTTTCTCTCCCACAAACACAACACAGCAGTTACACCTTCTCAAATTCTTCATCGCAGGTGCACAAATCCTCTGCTACGAATCACAAATTAAGAAACTCATCCGCTCACACTTTTGCTACAGTTGCTGCAGTAAACATGTTGCAAAACACATTCACACTCTCGGATCAAAAAATGTGAACTCATGAGCAAAATTTGCACATCTGCAAATCAGTATGTGAATTCATGCTATGGGAGTTGCACACCTGTAGAATATTTTCTCACAAATATATTTTTTTTCTTGGATATATTTCTATCACAAACACAAGTCAATAACTACAACTGCTTGAATCTGCCGCTACGAGTCTCAAATGCTGTTTTGTCGCTCACAAGTTACAAGTTCCTTTTGCACCACATAGCTCAGTGATATATGGGCAAAAGTGATTTGTGTACTTGTAGCCCAGAGGCCAGGGGTCACCTGCAGGTGGCAGGCGGCTTCCAACTCATCAGAGCTGATCGCGACACAGAACTTTCCGGCAAAACAAAAGGTGGAGGTATCGGTTTTTACACTAAAAGTGGCTGGTGTAATCATGTGACAGTGATTCAATATCACTGTTCTCCTGATGTGGAGTCATTTTTTCATAAACTGCAAACCTTTCTTCTACCAGTTTGTTTCATTTATTCTGGTCAGTGTTTACATTCCACTGCAGGCCAACGTGCAGGAACACAGAACACGCTCGCTGACCAGATACTGTGTGAGCAGTGGACTAACCCAGACTCCTTAGTTATTGTCCTCTGTGACTAACAAAGGAAATCTCAACCATGAACTCCCCAAATGCAGTTAGTAAATTAAATGCCCAACCAGAGAAGAGAATATTTTGGATCTCTGTTACACTACAGTCAGCCGTTCCCCGCGCTGCACTGGGACACTCACCTGCATACAGGCAGAAATGAAAGCTCTCTAAACAGTGGACCAGTGAAGCTATGGAGGATCTTTGGGCATACTTGGACTGTACTGACTGGGATGTTATCAGGACTGCTACCAACAGAATTCACAGAGGCTGTGGCATCCTACATCAGCTTCTGTGAGGACTGTTGTGCACCATCACACAACAGGGTGAATTACAACAACATCAAACCCTGGTTTTAACCCCCGCAAAGCAGCTGGACCAGACTCTGTCTCTCCTTCTACCTTGAAGCACTGTGCTGATCTGATCAGCTGTCTCTGGGGTCAGAGACATCTTTAACACATCACTGGAGCCACATACTAGTCTGCTTCAAGACCGCCACCATCATCCCTGTCCCCACAAAACCAAGGACCACTGGACTTAATGACTACAGACCCATCGCCCTGACCTCTGTGGTAATGAAGTAATTTGAACTACTTGTGTTGTCCCACCTCAAAGCCATTCCTGGCCCACTCCTGGATCCCCTGCAGTCCGCCTACAGAGCCAATAGGTCTGTAGATGATGCAGTAAACATGGCCCTCCACTTCATCCTTCAGCACCTGGACTCATAAGGAACCTATGCCAGGATCCTGTTTGTGGATTTTAGCGCCGCCTTCAGCAGGGCAAGCTCTCTCAGCTGAATGTGCCTGACTCCACCTGCAGGTGGATCACAGACTTCCTGTCCGACAGGAGGCAGCAGGAGAAGCTGGGGAAACATGTCTCTGACTCCCGGTCCATCAGCACCAGATACCCCCAAGGCTGCATCCTTTCCCCTCTATTCTTCTCCCTGTACACCAACAGCTGCACCTCCAGTCATCAGTCCGTCAAGCTCCTGAAGTTTGCGGATGACATGAACCTCATTGGGCTCATCTCTGGTGGGGATAAGTCTGCCTACAGGTGGGAGATTGACCATCTGGTGACTTGGTGCAGTCAAAATGACTTGGACGGTTCACAAAACTGTACAGCTCTTTCATTTAAAAAAACCAACAACATTTATACTGTACATATTTTTTTCATATACTTTTTCATATTTTATTGTCAATTTTCTATTTTATGCTTCCTGACTTGCAGTACTTGCTTTTATCTTTTTAATATATTTTACTTACTATGTTGTTATACGCCAAAACACTAAGGCAAACTCCTTGTAAGTGATAACCTACTTGGCAATAAACCTGATTCTGATATTGTAGAAACTGAAAATTGTAAAAAAAAATAAGAAAAATGTTGGCATTAGACATAAAAAAATCCATTGTTGATGTCTGGTGATAGGGTTGCCCAAGATGAATGAAGTGGCTAAGTGTAAATCTCTGTAATGAGGCGACTACAAAAGTGGCTATAGCAGTACTGAACATCCAAAAAGTGGCTCATATTTCCTGGTGACCAGAGCTCATTTCAATCCATGGCAGCAGGCTGATTTCAAAGATGAGTTTAGTCATCTGTAGGATTCTGCTGCCTGTTACATGCTTCTTTTGATCTTCTTCCACACTTCACAGGCTGTGGCTTTGTATTTTGCTGTTAACACAGAAGTTTATTGACATTTTTCCTCCAAAGCTTGAAGCGTGATTTTGGGAGCTTGCTGATACTATATGAGGTTAAACGATTCTAATTAGTCTAAAGTGCATAGTGCTGACACCAAGTTACAGAGCTTTTCTTTGCCTGCTGTGCTGGGTGATACTTGAGCTGCTTTAACACTTTTCTCTCCATGTCTTAATCTTTTAATGCAGGATATTTTAACCTTTAACGCTTCCTTTCCTCTCCTTGTCTGACTTGAATTCCATTAATATTTGCACAACCTCATTCAAATCAAGTCACATTCATTTACAGCTCCCTCTGAAGCTGACCAAGCAGGAATCTTCATAAGCTCATTTCAAAATTCTGTAAAGTAGAATAAACCCTGCTCCCAGGGTCCTCTTGGGGCTCCATATGACAAGCTTTGATGTGTATAACCTGCAAAAATAGCTAGCAACCTTCACATTACCTTGGAACTTCTCCAGTCCTGTAACTATCTCATCAGATCATGAGAATTTCAAACTCTGATGCCACTTATTATGAGGATAGACAAACCACTGGAAAGTATTTGAGAGAGTCTGTCCAACACATCTTCTGCTGGCATGTTGGGTGTTCAAACTGTTTTGATATGATGTGTAATCCTACTGGGATAGAACTCTTAGAATACACCCACATTATAAATTTGTAAACGCATCTTTTTCTTTCCGTTTTTTTCTCGGCAAAAAATAGGGAAAATAGAGCTTTTACAAAATGATGATGTACAGTAAACCTGTCCAGTGAATATTATAGGAAACTGAAAACAAAAAGCTGCTATGTAAGCTAGTTTTTCCTATAATGCAGAGCTAGTCAACTGTCAAACTTATCTAAATATTGACAGATATTCAATAAGAACTCAGATCAGGACAACTGAGCTAGAATTGAACAGCTTACTGTAGTAGTGTGAGTGAATGGGAGGAAACCAAAAGGTAAATGCAGATACAAAAAAGGAAATATTCAACTTTATGAAAAGACTTGAAGTTGAAGTTGTGTGCTGTGTTGTGTGCTGTGTTGTGCTGCAGTGCCTGGAGCTCCTCCCAGGAAGGTGGAGGCAGACGCCTTCAACTCCACTGCCCTCAGGGTGACCTGGAAGTCTCCCCTGTCTGTGAAGCATCATGGCCAGATCAGAGGCTACCAGCTGGTCTATTCCAGGCTAGAGAACGGGGAGCCTCATGGCCAGCCAGTCATCATGGATGTTTCCCTCCCTGAAGCCCAGGTACCTTCACACTCTTTCAGTTGAGTCCAATGACACGTTAAGCAGGTGATTTTTGTTTATTTAACTTGGAGGGAACAATGGCTGACGACTAAAGGGGGAGTTTGATTCGAATCCCAGGAATCACTGCGAAACAAGTCTGAACTGAATGCCGTCAGATGAATGTAAAGGTTGCAGCAGCGCAAGGCTAGACATGCACAGAGAGACAGAGAAATGTCTTGTACCGTCTTCTAATCTCACTGTAATAAATGTGTTATCTCGACCTTCATCTCTTATGAAAAAAGAAAATACAATCATTTTAATAAACTATGAAACAGTGTGAAATAGACAAGTTTAAGTTGTTGAGGAGATTCAGATCAGATCAGTCAGCTTTTTAAAAAAACCCACAGTAATAATCGGACCAACAGTCTCGCTTTATATTTTCAATATTCAGTCATACCAACTGTGTGGATGAATAAATGAAAATCTAGCAAAGCGCTTTACATACAGAGGGTGAGCAAATAGCACTTGAATGAGTCCAAAAATGTCTTCATTCAGTGTCAGATTTTATAAAACAAGCAGAAAAATTCACTCTCTAGGAACGTTAAATGACAAAATTGATGTGAAAATGTATGAGATTGGTGGCATTAGTTAAGGCTTCAACAGCAAAATACATTTTAAAATCCACCAGTGATGCAGCCTGTGAGAGAACAGAAAATAGTCTTCCTCCTTGCTACCCTTGCTATATAAATTCAGGAAATAGACTTGTAGATTCAGGTTTTTTTATTTTGTTTATTTTCATATTTTTTTATTTCAATTTTTTTGTTTAGGAACCCTGAAATAGCAAAGGGATGAAACAGATTAAAATAATTGTGTGTGGTCTGCTGTATCCTTATGAAAATGCATTTGTGATTAGATCCAAATGCGGTGGCATTTGTACAATGAGAATGCACATACAATGCCTTGTTTTTCATCAAAATAATGGCATTTCATGTTTGTTGCAGTATTATTTTTATTCCAACCTACAGTGGTGGAAAATGTGTGAATAATAGAAAAGCCTAGATAATCCTGTTGAGGAATGCAAAAGCAAGTGTGTGTGTGTGTGTGCGTTTGTGTTTGAGATAGCTCAATGGGCACTGAACATTAAAAGAATAGTTTGTAGTTTTTGACATAAGGTGGCATGAGTTATTTAGAGGTAAAGTGAATTAGAAGTAGAGATTTACAGCAAGCCAATGGGGCTATAAAATTAAACCAGTTTAAGCAAGGATGTATTAACATTTCAGACCCTGCATGGGCTTTTTGCTGTGTTTTCACTCTCTACATGTCTTAGCTCGGCATAGGGTTAGTATTATTATTTTCAGGATAAGTTGGGCCTTTGTTTCCACAGGTTTTTAACACACAGTAAATATCTGTATACAGGTGGATAGATGAGAGTGTCAGTGTTGCAGAGATAGAAGAACCATTCTGATCTGAGTTATGTCAAAAATTGTATTAACAGTGTAAAATGAAAAAAACTATATACATTTGTGAAGATGGAGGAGCTATTGCATCTTCCAGTTGAATCATCAGTACAAAATATTAACAACTGATCTGGTTCTTTGATAAAAAGTTGACGGTACAAGCCTGTGGACATAAAAACATTGAGGTAGAAGTTAACTACAACTCCCGAGGTGCATTTTGGCACGAAATATCCAATCACAGAGCTTCAAATTCTGTAACTTGTGCCACTAACATCGGTCAGAAGCTCAAGATTACAATTGTTGAGAGAACTGAGAACAGAAAACTTCCGACAGAACACTGCTTAAATCAATTCACTTTTAAGTTTTAGGTACATTTTTTGATGAATTTAGCGTCAATGGTCTTGTGTTTTGTTATCAACTGCAATGACCATGCATTTTGATTTCTCCATAGCAACAGCGGCCTAGGCTTATGGGTATTGTAGCAGATAGAACCTGATTTCTTAGAAACAAACTTGAAATAATTCAAACTGGTGGTAATAAAAAAAAAACCTATATGATCATTATATTATCTGGGAGAGTCCTGTATGTTCAGTAGCATTGAGGATATTGGGAATACAGAATGTTGAAAAACACTTCCGGCATTTCATGTAGAAATCCGACTGGGACCAGTTAACGCAGCATGGCTGAGAAGAAAAAGATAAGAGCAACACCTAAAAAATGTCATTACAGAATATCCAAGAAAGCAGACTGCTTGAAGGACAGGAGATGAAATCTTCGCACCAAAGACGGGGACAAGGTTAAAGGAGAAAAAATAACGTCATGGATTAGCAGGTTAGCAGCAGTAGGGTTAGCCTACTGAAGCAGAAATCGAAGGATGGATGTTAATAAGCACTCAGTGAGGTGGTGCACAGCACCTTTCCTCTCAGCTTGTTTTGTTCTCCAGGAGGAGTGTCTCACCTTATTTCCTTTAAAAGCAGCATTCCTGTCTTATCTGTGCGAGGCAGGAGGCCTGATAAAGGGTCCGCATCTCACAACCCATCTACAACTTCTCTCTCTTAACACGTACACACACACACTCCCTCACACACTTCACACGCCTGCTGAGGGGACTTTTCTTTAAGGAACTGTCTTCAAGCCTCATCTGTGATAAGTTTAGTTTCTCCCCATGGCGTCAGTGATGGTGATGAGAGTCAACACAAACTGTGGAGTGAGCCATGGCCAAAGCCCTCTGCATCACACACATACACTCCAGAGGCATAACTCACACTGACCCATCCACTTACTGACCTGGCTACACCTGGACAAATTGGACTTTGTACCAGCTTTCTTGTAGTTTTCCTTTCTTTTACTTTCTAAGAACTCTGTCCATTCCAGTGGATTGTTTTGCATTAGAATAAATAATTGGGTACCCTTTTCTTTTCAAGGTTATACACTGCAAAAAAGGAATTTCAAGAAAGTAAAAAATCCTTGTTTCTAGTAAATTTCTCTTATTTTTTGTCTAAAAAGAAAAATAATCTTGTCAAGCATGTTTTGCATTAGAAAAGTAATCTCATTTTAGGAAACTATATCTAGCTTTGTCTTAACAAGATATTCTAGCTAATTTTGAGCTAGATTTAACCAGTAACAAGCTACAACAATGGTTTCCATAATATTCCAGCAGAAGAACAAAATAGTTTTTCTTATTTTTAGAGCAAGACCACTTGGACAACTTCTCAATTTAAGAATCTCATGAAATGACACCAATTAAAGTTTGTTCATCTATTTTTATTCATTGTCAACAAGAGCTGCTGCTTCACATTTCATATTATTACTATTAAGAGAACCGCGGTCTGGTCTACACAAAGTATGAATGACCGTGCTGAACAAAAACTGGAGTCTGGACATTTTTGGTTTAAGGTACCTTGAAAGTGCTTAAAAATTGCTTGACATTTATAGTAAAGCTGTACGAACCCTGTTTATTATAAGAAGGTTTATAGCATTGTTATGTTGTCTTGCCAGAGCTCTTACACTTTCATTTTCACCTTGACCACCAATGGTCTTTATATTGTTGTTGAATCCTTTGTTCAGTTCAGCCTCTGGATATACTGACTCAACAATAAAGAAGTGAAAAGAAATGTCAGATTTTCTTTTTGTCTAGTTTTAAGGTCCATTACGGTCTTTCAGTGGCTAGACTTTTATGCTAGTTTTAAGAATTCTAGCCAAGCTAATTTTGCTTACCCCATTGGCAGATTTTTTTGCTCGATTCAAGAAAATTTGACTGAGAATATTTGGCTTCTTTCTAGCAGGGCTGTTTTTGCAGTGTGTTGAAATACAGTATGTTCTCTGTGCATTTAAAATATCTTACTATGAACGCATATCTAAAGGGTTGACTTAAATGTAAATGTAACTTGATATAGAGCACCTGAAAACTTAGTTTTGAATCTTAAAACCCCTTAACAAGCAGCAGCCAAGTTGAACCTGGTTCAGCCTTGGTCAACGTGTTGGCCAATCACATACATGCAAGCGCACATTCCTGGTAGAATACTTTGTAACATGAACACAGTATTTCTACTGTCTACCACATGATTGTCGTGACGAAAGATAAAATAGTTGCCACTGTGAAAACTTCCAGAGCAACTTGCTGTTTCCATGGTAAAGAATGAACCATAATGCTCAATAAATTATTTGCCTTGCCTGTTAGCCCATAGAAAATTGACCTTTCACCTTTTCTCACTATTAGTCTGATGAAAGTGAAAGGTAATCTCAGAACCGCTTTCCCATCTGACCTTGACTGTTCAAATCCAGAACATCCAGAACAGAATAATGGGGTGTCCAAACTTTTCATGCCAGAAACCACATGGAGAAACAAGTCTATGGTCCTGGGCCATAAGCCTTTTAATTTAAGAAACTATCTTAATGAGCGGGTTCATATCTGTAGTAAGATTGTTTCATCACTATTAAATTCTGCTTAGCAGTAAATATCACCTGTAATGGGAGCAGTGAGGCTGGTGCTTAGCCTGAATTGTCAGGTCAGGTGTAAGTCTTTATTTTTGAGACTTTGATTTTATTAGAAGGTCTTTTTTATGTCAGAAACAATAGCACAGAATAGCATGACCATGACATCCACAAGATCCAGATAACAAACATTCTATATTATAGCATATTAATTAATCTGATTAAAAATCACTACTCTTGAAAATCTGCTTAATGTGATTCTTTGAAGACATATACCTTTATTCACACTGTCTATTGGC
>LKNJ01003752.1:0-61508 GCA_002120245.1 Maccullochella peelii | reverse complement strand
CAATTAGCACACTCTGCATCACAGGGAATCATGGGAAGACACTCTGCTGTCGCCATGGTTACTGCTGACAACAGAGCAGCTTCAGGTCTTCAGGCTCCTGTGTAGTGACCACCAGGAAAGTTTCTCCAGCAGGAGTTTGGCGGCAGCCACCACACAAATGTACTTGGAGATTAAAAAGTGAAGAGAATGGCTTACAGGAAACTCAGAAATTGGAGATATTTAGGGTTTTAAAAGGGCCATTACCGGGTTTATTTTTCATGTTTTATCTAACAAATCCTGTTTACTTCTTGTCCCTGCCGATTACTTTCCAAATCATCATCAATTTTTGGATTGATTTCCGTCCTTCAAAAGAGACGCTGGTTTCAATTAATTTCTAAAATGATCATCTTGCCAATAAATAATCCATCACATTAAACATTTACTCACCTTTATGTTTTGTTAAAATTATGATATTTTACAGTTGAAAACAGGGACAGTTTGGAATATGTCTTCCTGCTGGTGCATTGAATGATTCAGGTCTTCAGGGCCTCTAAAGGTCTGGGGTCGCAGGGCAGTTGCCCACTTGGCCTGGTTGAGATCCTTTGGTCTGTATATTAACACTATTACTTTTGAAAAGAGCAGTGAATGTCACTGTTTGTTTACACAGTATACAAAAAGCTTTCACTCAGTGTTAGAGCTAGACCAATAAATCCGCCAGGCTGATATACTAAATCAGCCGATATTGTCTTATCACAGGATAAGGAACAGTATCGGCATATATGTCAGCTGAAAGCATGGACTGTTTGAAATATATCTACCTGCTGATGCATTGAATGATTTTCAAACATCAGGTTTAATTTTCTGATAACAGAGGTCATTCATGATACTCTCTCTGGCAGCCAACTATTACTTATAGTGTCCTATAACACACCAAACAAGTTATATAAAATTGATTATATAACTTTGTAAATACCAAGTAAATACTTGGAAATTCTGGAAGGGGAGCAGTCTCCTTAACAGTTTGTGACTTGCCAGTGATAAACTTTTAAATTCACTTGATTAGAGTGATGAGAATTTGGATGATTTTTTAGGCCAAGGGACAAGGGATTCTCTCTTACACACTTCTGTGTATTAGACAACACGTCCTCATACCTAAATGACAGAATAAGCCAATAATTCCAAAAATGACATATATGACCATTGGAAAAACAAAATATATGACTGTTGGAGAGTACCACCAACCGGCATGGTAGGGTTAGGGTTAGGGTCAGGTAACCATGGTAACAATAATAAACACATGGTTAACGTGATACGGTCACAGAGTTTGGTTAGGTTTAGGCACCAAAACTACTTAGTTAGGTCGTAAGTTAAGTTACGTACGGAAGTTAAGTTAAGTCATGTGACTTACTAACGTAACTTACTAATGTAACTTAACTTACGTAATTTAACATTATGGTCTGACGTAAGTTAAAATAAGTCAATGCTGACTTTTGGTTTCACACGGGACACAAACAGCGGTCTCCTGAGAGAAAGTCCTCTGTTTGACCCATACATTCACCCCAGCCTCGTCCCTACATGGATTTTGTTGCTCTTTATACTACCTCACCTGACTTCCTTCTTTGCTCCCGTCATAATTACTACGACCACTAGAGGTTGTTGCCTAACAATAAAAGTAAATATGGGGCATAATAAGCTGCTTGTACAGACAATCTATACGGCCGTATTTTTGGGGAGGGCGGTCTGGTATTAGAGCTGGACGGTAAACACAAAAATTACAAGCAGCCTGATTAGGTCAAATAAAATAGGTACAGAGCTGTCCCCATAGGAGCCCAGTACTCTGAGAGAGAACACGGAATACGACTTAAGGTTTAATGAGTTCAGAGAGATAAGAAGGGTCGAGCCAATACACAATTTTATAAGTCATCAGAAGCAGCTTAAAGTCTGATCTCACATGGATAGGGAGCCAATGAAGTGAAGCTAAAATTGGTGAAATATGGTCAAACTTTTTTGTTTTAGTTAAGATCCTAGATGCAGCATTCTGAACCATTTGAAGGCTTTTAGTAGAAGTGCGTGGTAGGCCAGACAACAAAATGTTGCAGTAATCCAATTTAGATGAAACAAAGGCATGAAACAGGATCTCTGCATCAGCCGACAGAAAATACCTAATTTTAGCAATATTGCGTAAGTGGAAAAAGGCAATCTTGGCGATTTCTTTAATGTGCCGATCAAAAGAGAGGGTAGGATCAAGATCACACAAGATGACACCAAGATTCTTGGCGGTCGAATTTTGAGAGATCACACGCTTGTCGAGAGTAACTGTTACTTGATCAAACTGGTGTCTAAGCGCAGGGTCAATGACCAGCATTTTTGTTTTATCGGAATTTTAGGAGCAGGGAATTACGTGACATCCAGGATTTCAGAGCACAGAAACAGGCCTCTAGATTTCTAATTTGAGCATCATCATCTGCCTTTACAGGAACATACAGCTGAGTATCATCAGCGTAGCAGTGGAAATTTATTCCAAAATTGTGTAGAATTTGGCCAAGAGGTGTAATATATAAAGATTAAAGCAGAGGGCCCAGAACAGTGCCCTGGGGTACTCCATATGTCACATCAGAAAATAATGATGTAATGTTATTATAAGAAACACAGTGTTCTTCCAGAAAGATACAATTTAAACCATACGAAAGCCAGGCCAGAGATGCCAAAGTAGAATTTAGAAATGTATTGTCATCAATTTGCTATTGCAGTAAATATACAAAATTATTAAGGTATCAAGTGCTGTTAAAACCATATAGCTAGAGACCCCTGGGCTCAGATGGTGGGGAGTCTGAGCTTTGTTTGGTGACGATGCTACTGGAACTCCAGGGCTTGCCCAGGCATTGGTGGAGGTAACAGCTACCCCTGTTCTTGAAGCCCTCCACAGTTGTCAGTGGGATCTTGTTGATCAACTGGGGCTACAGAATGTGAAGCAAGCTGCCACATTGCTAAACCCAAGCTTTAAACTTGCCAGGTAAACCTAACTTCTCCACCAATATTAACCACGACTCCACAGCCTGGTTGGTTGCCTGAATTGAGGTTAGATCCTTAAGGGTATACTTGAACACTTAGTCTTGACTGGTTTCACTGTCATTTAGGGAATTGGGCTTCACTGATGTAAAAGCTAAACTTGCTGGTAACTTTGCCTCTCTCCAACACCAGGGATCTTGACTTTGCTGGCTTGAAGCTCATCCTGGCTCAATTGATGCTTCTCTAGATCCTGCAGAAGCCAACTTCCTCTCACCACTGATGTCCTCACGGTGAGGTCATGTGTAAGCACCCTTATCTGGCCCCACTCTACCTCGGTAGCCTTCACCACCATGTTTGTGGATATGTCAAATAAAATAACAGATGGTACAACCCATTGCAATGCCTTTCTCCAGATGACGTCACTCTGATGTTATGTTATGACTCTCAGGAGGCTGCCACCTTCAAGGATGAGATCTCTGATTCTGCTCTGGATGAACTGATTGTCTAGGGTTTTCTCCACCCACTTGTGGGGAGTAGAACTGTCACCGTTGGCTAGGTCGAGCCAAAGTATCACCAGATTGCCTTTGCCATCATGGGCCTCCCTGATAAGCTGGGTGACTACTCTTGTGTGTTCCAAACAACAAGGTATCCTGGGGTTCCGACCCTTTGTATCAAAAGGTGTTGGTGGTGATGTAGCCATTCCTAAGTAGAAACTCTGTTAGTCTTAGAGAAAAAATGTTGCCCTCCACACTGAGCACAAGATGGTTCTAAACTGCTCAATGGCTAAGAAGTGTTCCTTCTTGGGTATCCCCACTCCATCTGTGCATTTTCCCTGTTGTTCCACCTTGCCCCAATGCAAGATCTCCCTCAGGATAGGGGGATCTGACGTGGGGGTAATGTGTCTGAGGCAAAGTTCGAGCACCTTGTAAAGCACTCTGCTTGGACCTGGGAATGAGGCTACACAATCTGCTCTGAAAACCTCCTGGATCTCTTTCTAACTAGGTCATTAAACTGATTGGCAGGTATCGGTGGCGTGATCAAGGCAACCCAGTCTCCTAGTTGGCTTGCTTTTGGCCATTTCCCCCTTTCTCTTCTTATGCCAATCATTTCAACTCAGAGTCACAAACTTCTTCCTTAAGATGTTTTTTGGGTCAGCAGGAGAGCTCTACTTGTATGTACCCAGCCTTTTGCCCCCATAACCCTGAACAAGATAAATGGGTATAGATAATGGATGGAAAACAGGGACAAAATTGACTGAAACATGTTTTTTTATGACATAGAAGGAAACCATTCTTATTTATTTATATTTAGTATAAAAGAAGGTGTTCTACAAAGTCTTCTTTGTTTTTTGCTTACATTAATTGAACATCAGTATCAATCAGTGAGGCCTTTCATAATGAGGTCACACTGCTGCTGTGGGTGTCCTCTGTCTTGAAAAGTTTAAAAGAAAAGCAGAAGTTGAGCTCAGTTGGGAAGGATTCACAGTATGACTACAACAGGTGAATGCTCAAATTCACACAATGTCACAGATGTTTTATTAGTAAGTTTTAACCTAAGAATTATATTGACTTTGAAAAGGAAATTGTACATTTGGGCTCATTTGTTAGAATTGTATTAATGATAATGAATCTGTTTAGTATTATTATGTTGTCTTCTGTTTATATGTGCTTGATGTTTCAGCTGCACATTGGACAAAACAAGCAGACGTTTAAAACTGTTACATTATAACAGCCAGTTACAAATCTCTAACAAAATGTAACATAATCATTAGTCAATGTGCACAGTGAAATTGTTGTGAACAAAAGGGGGCTCATGGTAAACTCTACACAGGTTTCATATTTCACACTTGCTGCCTACTTTGACACTGGAACTTTTAAATACTTATATTTCATGACTGTCATGTCTCTATATATTTTTATTATTTTTGCCAATGTTTTGCTCATTGTAGCCATCTATATGAACAGAACCTTACACGAACCTATGTACCTTTTTCTGTGCAGCCTATTTGTAAATGGATTGTATGGTAGTACAGGGTTGTTTCCATCACTTCTGGTTCAGATCCTCTCTGACATTCACACTGTTTCTGTTCCCTTTTGTTTCCTGCAGATTTTCTTTGTGTACTCTTATGGAAGTATAGAATTTTTAAACTTAGCCATCATGTCTTATGACAGATACCTTGCTATCTGTTATCCTCTACAATACAATACACGTATGACATCTAGTAAAGTTGCCATACTTATTGCTGTAATATGGTTACCCCCAATTCTTGTGAATTTTTTTACACTTCCTTTGATTGTTCCTTTAAAGCTGTGTGGGAACATTATTAACAAAGTGTACTGTGACAACCACTCTATTGTGAAACTGGCCTGCTATGACACCACAGTCAATAACATCTATGGACTCTTTGTTAGTGCCTTTTCAGTGTTTGGTCCTCTAATTTTAATAATTTACACTTACATGAAAATTCTCAAAGTATGTTTTGCTGGTTCCAAACAGACCCGACAAAAAGCTGTCAGTACCTGCACACCTCACCTTGCTTCCCTCCTGAACTTTTCTTTTGGGGCTTGCTTTGAAATATTACAGAGCAGATTTAACATGAACAATGTACCCAATATGTTGCGAATTTTTTTATCGTTATACTTTCTTACATGCCCTCCACTCTTCAACCCTGTAATGTATGGCCTCAAACTGTCTAAAATCCGTGTTTCATGTAAAAGTCTGATATCAAATGTACGCTATTAGTATTGGCAGTCACCTAACAGATTTGCCTATTTTCTTTAATGTTATTGGACCTTTGTATTATTCTAACCATGCATTGTGTTATAGTTTTAAACATAAAGTACATTTACTCACACTTTAATAACTTTTCAGTCTGTTTTGCTTTTGTTTATACAGAGACATGACATCCACAGTAGTAATGCTAAAGCTGCAAAACAGTTGTAGAAACAGTTGTGTGCACCATGTGTCAGATTTGAGAAACGAGATCAATATATATAATAGCAGAAGGGAATTCAAAAGCACTTTGTAATCATAAAATAGCATGTTTAACAGAGGCACAGGTGAAGCCAATGTACCTCAGTATCTAAAAGCCTATGCTTTGTGCCCTTTGTGGAATTTTGGCCAGGTTACAGTACGTAAAGATAAATAAATATAGATATAATAACCACACTACATATACGTGTGAGTCCACATGCTTTGTACTTAAAATTCCTGAAAATTGTGTTGTGAAGTTGACAGAACACATTTATTCTGTCAATTCCTGCTGACTCTAAGGGATACAACTTAATGCACTTAAATTGTACTTAGTATTGTCGTTCTTTTATTCAAATGTTAATTTTCTTTATTGTTCAGCTGTTTTCTCTGCAAAGATGACACCTATTACATGTCTGTCCGACCTGGAGGAGGGATCGCTCTACAGTTTTTACTGAGGTTTCTGCCTTTTTTCCTGTTTGTAGTAGAAAATTAGTAGTTTGTGATTTCGGGCAGTATAAATAAAATTGACTTGACTTCAAACTCCAGCTCTGCAAAATGTTCTAAATTTTATTTTACATGCTGATTATCCATCCATTTTCTGCTACTTATCAAAACCAGATGCAAACCAGATGAGATATATAATCTCTCCAGCATGTTCTGGGTCTACTCTGGGGTCTCCTACCAGTTGGACGTGTCTGAAAAACCTCCAAAGTAAAGTGCCCAGGAGGCATCCTGATCAAATGCCCAAACCACCTCAACTGGCTCCTTTTGACGCGAAGGAGCAGCATCTCTAGTCTGATCACCCTCCAGATATGTGAGCTCCTTACTCTGTCTCTAAAGATGAGCCCAACCACCCTACGGAGGAAACTCATTCCCGGGGCTTGTATCTGTAATGTATCTCATTCTTTTGGTAACTAAACTTTTGGCTACTCACTCCCAACCCAAAGGGAGAAATCCACCGTTTTACGGCAGAACCATGGCCTCAGACTTGGAGGTTCTGACTCTCATCCTGACTGCTTCAACTTTGACTGCAAACTGCCCCAGTGTGTGCCAAATGTCATGGTCTGATGAAGCCAACCCAACCACATCATCTGCCATTCTGAGGTCCCCAAACCTAACACTCTCATACCCTCGGCTGTGCCTTGAGATCCTATCCATGAAAATCGCAAACAGAATCTGTGACAAGGGACAACCCTGAAAACATGTCTGACTTCTGCAGAGAATACGGACGCAGCTCTCACTCCAGTTATATAATGACCAGCTACCTTCTTCAGCTTGACGGCCTCCTTCACCATTGCCGCTACACAGGCACCAATAACTGACCACAACTCCGAGCAGCCACCTCCACAATGGAGCACTTTTTGGGGGCATTTTATGCCTTTATTTGATAGTGATAGTGGAGAGAGACAGGAAATGTGGGGAAAAAGAGTAAGGGAATGACATGCAGCAAATGGTCCGGCCAGCCAGGAATCAAACCGGGGACTCACTGCTCAGGTATGCGCCCTAACCACTCAGCTATTGGGTCACCCACAATGGAAGCTTCAGACATGTCCCACATGGATTCCATGTCCCCAACCTCCCATGGGATGCATAAGAAATTATTTCAGAAGTGGGAGTTCAAGACCTCGCGGACAGGGGCCTCAGCCAGATGTTAGCAGTTCTCCCTGACTACACGTTCGGGATTACCAGGTCTGTCTGTCAGTCTTCGTGCCATCTGATCCAACTCACCACCAGGCAGTGATCAGATGACAGCTCTGCTCCACTCTTCACCTGAGTGTCCAAGACATACAGCCACAGATCTGATGATATGACCAGAAAGTTAACCATTGATCTTTGGTCTAAGGTGTTCTGGTACCACTTATGAATCACCCTATGCTTGAACAAGGTGTTTGTTATGGCCTATCCATGACTAGCACAGAAATCCAATAACAAAGCACCACTCCGGTTTATTCCTCCCAGTCACCCCACTCCAGATTTCTCCAGTATAGAAGTTGCCCACAGGAAAGTTGAATTCCCCCAGTAGAATTATAGAGTCCCTAGGTCATATCCTTTCCAGGACTCCACCCAGACACTCTAAGAAGGCCAGATTCTCCAAACTGCTGTTCATTGCATAGGCACAAACAACAGTCAGAGCCTTTTTCTCAGCCATTCACCTTCTCGTTCTCCGGGGAGAACTCCAACACAGCGGCCTTCAGCAGGGACCTAGACATGGCAGCTCAATGTAGTCCTTTTGAGCTGCACCTGACTGGGCCCCATGGGTCAAGGTCCGGCCACCAGACGCTCGCTGGCAGGGAAAGGTGCTACAGCGCCTTCTTGGCGGATTCATGCTGATAATTAATTTTTAAAAAGTCACATTTATTTCCACAATCCATCTACATTATTTTAAACAGACATTTCAAATGCATGTGAAAGGGCCCCTCTTCCTCTCCAAAAAATGACCTAAAACTTTTTAAAACCTTAAAAAGTTAAACAGTGCTATGTAACAGGACCATAGTCTGAAAGACCATTCCACCAGGAAAGGACAAAATTGGTGAAAAGTCAAATGACAAAAGTAAAAATAGTCATGGTAAATCCAAATGATGACTTTTTAAATTAACCTACGGAGTAAAATAATGAGATAGTAAATATGATTAGAGTGAAAAAGGGCTATATGAAGTTGAATAAAACTCAGAACTCCCTCAGAGTCAAAACATGCACTGAGGGACATGCTATATTCTGGTAGCCTACTCATCAATTTATGTCTCAATAAACTTATTGAAACTTGAACTCCTAACTCCCAACTGCAAGTCCCATAGAATTCTGACATAAATCAAATAAAGGCTTAGGACCTATGATTACTGTATCACGACAACTCCAGCCACATTTGTTTGCTCCACATAACATCTAAATGTACAGCTGTGTGAGGACACCTGTGCTTGTGACTTTTGGCATCAATCTAATGTAAATTGTTGATTGACACTGACGGGAAAGTGTTCCGGAATCTGTCTCACACACAGCTGGAGCCACACAAACACACGCAGCTCTCTATCTCTCCTAACAGGCCTCAGTGACTGCTGTTAATACTGATTGCTACTACTAAAACTACTACGCTTGTGACATGTGGTTTTGGTGCTATATACACATAATAGACACCTGTGCTTGTGACTTTTGCAGTGATGTAAAGTAACAAAGTACATTTACTCAAGTGTTGTATTTAAGTACAATTTGTAGGTACTCCAGTTAGTTTCCATTATTTTGCTACTTTATATTTCTACTCCACTGCATTTTGGAGAGAAATACCATAATTTTTACTGCACTACATGTATATGACTGCTATAGTTACTATGCAGATAAAGATTTTAGAAACAAAATGTTTTGTTTTATAAAATATGATGCATTTTTAAAGATCAAACTACCTAACAGTACATAAAGTAGTTAAAATTAGCTCCACCTTTAACCCAAGATTAAAATGTTAACATAGTGTTCTCATACTTGTTATATGTATTGTGTATATTTATATATGTAATTTTGATCTGGATGATCAGAAAACTGCTATTTTGGGTTTGCACATACATTTATGCATAGTGGTTGAGGGTAACACACTGCAAATAGTTTTCTAACTTTATTTGTTATCTGCATAAATTGTTTTTACTTATTTGTATCCAGTTCCTACGAACCTCTCTGGTGTATTTCTTCTGCAGCTGTAAGGGTAACTTTCCCTCCTGGGGATCAATAAAATGTTTTATCTTATCTCAATTCATCAATAAAAAGAATCCAATAAAAATAAAATCTATATAATAACATAACTAAGTATACTTTGCTGTTGCAGAGGCTGAGCAATTTCCTACAACATCTATTTATGCACTTCAGTGAAGCAAGGTGAAGGTCCGTACCTGCAAGATAACTATGTTGTTGGATAACCTTGTGATTTGTAACACTACCTGACTTGAGATGGAAATGTGAACTCTGTCTCAACCAGTAGCATTATTACACTCTGAAATTAATGTATTTAGATTAGAGTCAAGGCAACTGGTCTGTAATTATTATTTACTTTGTTAGCCACTGTGACACTGACTTAGGTGTGTTGCACATGCGGTTTCTTCATTGCAAACAGGCTGAAGAAATATCAGATCAAGAAATATTTTAACTGAAATAAAATTATATGAATTATAGTATCATCAGCCATATACATGATTTGTACATTTTGAAAATATCTGTGCAGAAATGAGTCTACAAGCATCCTATTAGGAGTCGTACTCATGCAGAGATACGTATCGATCTTTGATATAATATACACAATGTGATCAAATATAAATATATATAAATAGTTATAACGGTAATTTTGATTTATCATTTTATATAAATTAAATACATTCAGCTCATTTCTTAATCTGACAGACATGTTGCACACTACCTTGTACAGAAGCCTTGTCATTAGTATGGCAGTTGTATGTCCCTCTATTTGCAGAAACACAACAGACTGAAAAGTTGAGTTCATTTACTTTATTTTTCACATTATAATAAAATGCACAGCTCCCACATTAGAATACTTCAAAGGTCATATTAAATAAAATCTAATAGGCAAATCTGTTAGCTTATTTAATATTATTAGCCTACATTTGACATCAGACTTTTACCTATGTCACGGATTTTGGACATTTTCAGGCCATACATTATAGGGTTGAAGAGCGGCTGACATGTCAGCCAGTATAACGATAAAAGAATTCGTATCATAATGGGTACACTGCTCATATTAAACCTGCTCTGTATTAATTCAAAGCTTGCCCCAACAGAAAAGTTAAAGAGGGAAGCAAGGTGAGGTGTGCAGGTACTGACAGCTTTTTGTCTGGTTTCTTTAGAACCAGAAAAACAAACTAGAAGAATCTTCATGTAAGTGTAAAGGATAAAAAGTAAAGCTCCAAAGATTGTGCCAAAAGATGCAAGGAGTCCATAAATATTAACTACATGGCCATCTGAGCATGCCAGTTTGACAACAGAGTGGCTATCACAGTAAATTTTGTATATGATGTTCCCACACAGTTGTGAATGGGAATTCAAATATATTATGACAATACATGCAAGCAAAGGATATAACCATGTTACAGCAATAAGCATGACAATCTTGTTATGAGTCATAAGTGTGTTATATTGTAGAGGATAACAGATAGCAAGGTATCTGTCATAAGACATGATGGCTAAGTTTAAATATTCAACAGCTCCATAAGTATGTACACAATAAATCTGCAGGAAACAAATGGAAGCAGAAACAGTGTGAATGTCAGAGAGGATCTGAATCAGAAGTGA
Organism: Maccullochella peelii; assembly: GCA_002120245.1. NCBI lineage: Eukaryota > Metazoa > Chordata > Actinopteri > Centrarchiformes > Percichthyidae > Maccullochella > Maccullochella peelii. The sequence continues at coordinate 50,264 of LKNJ01003752.1, read as the reverse complement.
TGGAAACAGCCCTGTACTACCATACAGTTCATTTACAAACAGGTTGCACAGAAAAATGTACATAGGTTCATGTAAGCTTCTGTTCATACAGATAATCACAATGAGCAAAACATTTACACTGACAATAAAAAGATATAAAGACATAACAATCATAAAATATAAGTACTTAAAAGTTCCGGTGTCAAAGTAGGCAGCAAGTATGAAATATGAAACCTGTGTAAAGTTAACCATGATTCTTGTTTAGGTTCACAACAATTCTTCTGTGCACACAATAAGCAATAATTATGTTACCTTTTGTTATAGATTCGTAAAAATGTAACTGGCTTCAACTTGGACACAATTTTCAACTTAGACATAAAGCACACATGATCAGAAGTCAGTGTAGTAATGCTAAACAGATTCATTATAATGGAAACAATTGTAAAAAACACCCCTAAATGGACCATTTTGTTTTCAAAGTCACAAAAATGTTTTGATTAAAACCAAGTCTGCAACATTGTGTGCATTTGAGCATTCACCTGTTGTCCTGCTATAGTCCCTCCCAACTGAGCTGAAACTCTGCTTCGACTTCTTTTAAACTTTTAAAGACAGAGAACACCCACAGCATCAGTGTGACCTCATTATGAAAGGCCCCAATGATTGATACTCTTGTTTAATTATTGTCAGTAAAAAAGAAAACTTTGCCTGCTGTTAGTAATTTCTAACTCTAACCCCAAAGACAATCAAGGAACTGTCTATTTTCAATACCCTAAAAGAACGTGTTTAAGTTAATTGCATTCCTTTCATCCTGGACAAGTCTATCACAGGGCTAACATAAATCATATTGACAGACAACCATTAATAATGGGGGGGGGCAAGGGCAAAAATGGCGCTGAAAACCATGATCGGGGGGCAAAAATTGCCCCCAAGATTTCGGGAAAAAAATTCTATTTACCAGTTTAGGCCAATATCCTAATTCTACATTAAGCCATCATTTTATTTTCATTCAATTTCAATTTCCATCTCTAACACACACTCACACAAACAGCGCTATTGTTCACACTACCCTACTGTTACGATACCTGGCTGGCAGAGGCCAGGTGATCATGCACCCTCAGTGAAGTTGGCTGCTGCGATGGTCCAGTACCTCATTAAAAAAAGCTCCAACTGTTGCCAAAGAAAGCAACCCAAATCATGGGCAGTCACCAATGCCACCCACCAGCAAATAAAACGGCAAAGTTGCTACTTCTATAATTGAAAAATGGAAAATAGACTGGCTTGGTGTCAAAGAGGGGAATACAACATCTCTCCTCTTCTGTAAAGCATGCAGGGCTCACCCACCCAAACACAGCCTCGGACAGCTAAAAGTTAATCACGACTTTGTTAAAGGAAGCGAACAGGTAAAAAACAGTATTGAGCTCACTGTCACCAAAACATGCAAGCGTCATTGATTTGCTTATGGTAAGTAACATTAATGCTAACGCTAGAGACTTTAAAATGTCTTTGGTCTTGGCACGTTAGCTAACAGTGTCACCAAGCTGGCAGTAAATGTTAGCTAGCTAACATTAATATTACAGTCTACATGTGGTTCTTTTGGAAATGCTCGAATTTTTTAGACAGTGGGGCAAGAGTTGCCCCCCCAAATATTTCTTTACCCAACCTACATGTCTTTGATTTGTAGAAGGAAATACACACAGACAAGAACCTTCAAACTCCACAAAAAAAGACCCCAGCCAGCTCAAGGAATAAAACCCAGGACATTCTCATTGTGAGGTGACAGTGCTAACCACCTTTTTCAAAGGTTCCATAATCATATCGGATTATGGTGTGTTAAAAACAAATGGAACAACAGCTAGGAAAGGCTGCTGACATCTGGGAAAAGACATGACAGGGTCTGGCAGACTTAAGCACATTCTCTCTCTTGCTTAGTTGTCTTTCACTAGCAAGGACCACAACACAACAGTGAGGTTTAATGAAATAAGGTAGTTTTAGGATGTGTGAATTGGGCCTGTCTGGGATACGCTGTATTGGAGGCCGGGGAGGAGGATACTCGGTGTGGGGGATCCATGTCTGGAGTAAAGTCAACCTTACCGATTACAGGTGCCAGACACTACCTGGAAAAGGAGAGATGGGAAAGGTATGCACGGGATCGCATAAAAGGGGATTAAAGGAGGGAAGAGAGGGTTGATGGACGTGAACAGGGATGGTCAGAGGGCGTGAAGGGGTCAGGAGTTAAATGGAGGGGGAGAGAAAGGGAGGGTCAGTCGAGAAAACTGAGACAAACTTGACAGGATGGGTTGACCAGGTATAAGCAGACTTAACAGGTGATTAGAGGTGTGGTTGAGACGTGGCCCTGCTCCTGAACCTAAGATAACTAGTTAACTTAATTTCACTAGCAAGGACCCTGCCACAACAGTGTGATTTTAAAGGTTTAATGAAATAAGATAGTATAGGATGTTGAGGATGGGTGAATGGATGTGAGGAAGGGGATGAATATGTGGGAGGAAGTTGTCAATTTAGGCCAGTCTGGAACTGATGTATTTGGTCAGTGGCTTGTTTTTGCTGAGGTAGGAGTCCAGACGGAAAATATAGATGGGGAATGAAGCTCCCAGCTGGGCAGTTTTACTTCTTTGGAGGATGAATATGAGAGAGATGGAAGTATGGGTGGTGATGTCAGATAGACTGGGATGAAGACAACAATTATAGGTAGATGAAGTTGGGGTGAATTCCGAGGAGGTGCTGCATTGCCGGGAACTGTGCTTGGGTGGCGGATGAGGAGAGGGTTGCCTATGGCGGCCGTGGTTCTAGGCTCTCGCTGACTGAAGAACTCAAGGTCAGGAACAAACTGATACTCCCTGATGAACCAGCGATCCCTTTGGAAGGAGGTCAATGACTTTCCAAAAAGACATGGGACGATTTGCCCCAGAGGCTAATGGGATTTCAAACAATGTAAGAGGCTGAGAAGATGGCTCTGAAACCTGCTGAAGGTGGCATGACAAATAACTACCTTCAAGAGAGCTGGCTTGTTGCAAAGGTTGCTTCATTCCCAAAGTATAAAACCAGTATAAAGCACTTCAGAACCATCTCCCTGTTGAATGTGGTTAGGTTAAATCTTGTCTGGAATCTTGCTGACCAGTTTCTTGCAACATCTGCAGTTCAGTACAGAAAGGTGGAGGTTGAGGCTGCACTGAACAAACAGGCATCACCTCAACAATCTTCGAGGATGCAAAGCAGAATCGGGGAGATCTGGTTGTCACGTGGCTTGACTAACACCCAAGCTGGTTATAAACATACTCAGAGCCTGCCATGTTCCTAAGACATACCAGCAGCTCTTCCAGGGCTACTTCAGTCACTTCAAAATGTCCATTGCCTGTGGCAACTTCATCACTGACTGGCAGTGGCTGGAAATCACTGGGGAGGCCTCATCACTGGGTGCCCCATCTCAATGGCCTTCTCAGCATCAATAAAACTCCTGGTCAAGTCAGTGGAACAACCAAGATGGGATGCTGTGGCACAAATGGCATCCAGTAGACTCTAATCAGAGCATTAATTGATGACCTCACAATAACGGCAAGGTTATTGCAGATGGAACTTTGATGATCTGGTGGGTCTCACCACAGGTGCCAAAATGGAGTGTGTCAACTGCCCATCTCTGATATGAATTCTATGTCAGACCTGTCAAAACATGAAACCATCCAAATCCTGAAGTCTAGCTCCAAGGAATAGAAGCATTCAGAGTCAGGTTCATTTTAAGATAGGTGGACAGGTCATACCCACTGTCAGCAAGAAGCTTTTGAAAAGCCTAAGGAAGTGATACAGATCATAATTCAATCACAAGGAGTCTATAAAGGAGATGCTCACTCAAGCAGAAACATGGCTGAGAGTCCTGGAGAAAAGTGGCCTACCCAGTAGGTCCAAAGATCTAGTGCCACCAGCACAAGACCTCTCCAGATTCCCGTGGCCACTGCTGGTGTGATCTGGCTATGTTCAATTATAGTTGTTTTGATTTCTACAGCCTAGAATCACAGATTGGTGTCAGAACATGAGGCACTCACTTTATTTAGACCCTCGATTTAGATAAGAGAAAAATCCACAAAAAACATTTCAACATGTAATAAAAGAGAGACACCTCAGGAAGAGAAACAGAGGAGGGATCCCGCTGCATTAAGGTTTCTCTGTGGTTTGTCCATGATGTCCTGCCCATACAAACAAATCTCCATAGATGGAAACTGACAGATGCAGCATGCTGTGTGGGAGACCTGCCAAACCTTTCATGTTGCCAAGTGAGCTTGCCAGATGTGAAGTTTAGATAGTGCCACAATCAGGTGCCCAAAGGAAAAGCTGAAGCAAAAGAACATCTCCAAACCACAGGCCTTCACTTCAGCTTCCTCGGGCTGGGGGAGAAGGCATGCTAGTCGTCAGAGATCACAGGGATCAACCGCAAATAATTTGAAGATGGACCTCAGGATGCAGCTCAAATTCCCAAGACATGTACTGCATGTAAAAAAAAATTCCACACAGTGAAATCTTTACATAGTCACAATCTATGTAAACTTACTGTATATTTACAAAAGAAAAAACATCATGGATCACAGCAGGGGAGTGTTTCATAATTCCCCTGTGGCCAAAAATACCATTGCTTTTTTCTTTTTAGTGTGAAACTGCGAATTGTGTTTGTCAACCCAGCGGACAAAATTTGCTTCCTCAGCACATGTTACTGTCAGAGTCAGTAGTAAGTAATATAATCACAACTTCACAACATAATTTTCAGAATACAAAGTGAATAAGGCACGAGGACTGACACACCCTTGTGGTGCATTTAGTAGTAATTCTAGGATTCTAGGATTATGTTAAATATCCATAAGTCCATAAAGAGCAGTCTAGCTTGGATATTTGGGTGGGTTAGCTGTTAAGTAATAAGTTGGATAATATTGTGATCTGTGGCTCTACCTCACGTGAGATGAGGATTTGACCCCTACCTCAACCCGTAGCATCATTATTCTCTGAGATTATTTTATTTTGATTAAAGTCAGGGAACTGGTCTGTAATTATGATTAACCATAGGATAATCACGGTGGCACTGTCTTAGTCAAATGTGTTGCACATGCTGTTTGGCCATTACAATTAAGAAAAGACAAGATCTTTATTGACCCCAGAATGTAAATAAAAATGTTACAGCAGCACAAGAAACAAGAAAAAGTAGGAAACAATTTAATGAGATTCAAAAGCTATGTACACTGTGTACACTATATAATAGGTTAGGTAATATACATGACTGTGATTTGTACAAATATCTGTGCAAATGTATATGTGCAGAAAAAATTAGTCTAGTCGTGCAAATCCGAAGGCTTTGTAGTATACTGACTTGTTAACAGTCTAAGATACAAAAGAAGGGATATGTTTATGTAATATACATAATGTAATATAATCTAAATACGTATATAGGTGCTGTTGTAAATTTGATTTCCCATCTGCTAGTAAATACATTCAGCTCATTTCTCAATCTGACATGGTGCATAGTACTATTTCTAAAACTGCAGTACAGCTTTATCAGGAGTATTGTGGACGTTATGTTCCTGTATTCACAGAGGAAAAACGGGTTGAAAAGTTGACTACATTATTTGTCACATTATAAAACAGTGCACAGTTCTACACCGAAATATTACAAAGGTTTGATTAAAATAACGCAAATAAGAAAACCTGACTTAATATTAATAGTCTGCATTTGATGTGATCAGGCTTTTACATAAGACACGGATTTTGGACAGTTTCAGGCCATACATTACAGGATTGAAGAGTGGAGGGCATGTAAGAAAATATAATGATAAAAAAATTCGCAACATATTGGGAACATTGCTCATATTAAACCTGCTCTGTAATATTTCAAAACAAGCCCCAAAAGAAAAGTTCAAGATGGAGGCAAGGTGAGGTGTGCAGGTACTGACAGCTTTTTGTCTGGTGTGTTCCGAACCAGCAAAACAAACTAGAAGAATCTTCATGTAAGTGTAAAGGATTAAAACTAAAGCACCAAAGATCGTGCCAAAAGTAGCAATGAGTCCATACATGTTAATTACATTGGTGTTAGAGCATGCCAGCTTGACAACAGAGTGGGTATCACAGTAAACTTTGTAAATGATGTTTCCACACAACTGTAAAGGAGAATTCAAAGATAACAAAACAACCATTGCAAAACAAGGATATAACCATGTTAGAGCAATAAGCATGGCAATCTTGTTAAATGTCATACGTGTGTTATATTGTAGAGGATAACAGATAGCAAGGTATCTGTCATAAGACATTATGGCTAAGTTTAAATATTCAACAGCTCCATAAGAGTGTACACAGAAAATCTGCAGGTAACAAAATGGAGCAGAAACAGTGTGAGTGTCAGAGAGGATCTGAATCAGAAGTGATGGAAACAGCCCTGTACTACCATACAGTTCATTTACAAACAGGCTGCACAGAAAAAGGTACATAGGTTCATGTAAGCTTCTGTTCATACAGATAACTGCAATGAGCAAAGAATTGGCACCAATAATGAAAACATATAAAGACATAATAACCATGAAAAATAAGTATTTAAAAAGCCCAGTGTCAAAATAGGCAGCAAGTGTGAAATATGAAACATGTGTAGAGTTTATCATGATCCTCGTTTTGGTTCAAAATTCTACTGTGCACACCAGTAAATAATTATGTTACCTTTTGTTATACATTTGTAAAAATGTAACTAGTTTAAACTTGGACTGAGTTGGCACAATGTGCAATTTAAACATCAAGCACACATGAATATAAGTCAGTGTAGTAATTTTGAACAGATTCATAATCATGGAAACAGTTTCAACAAACACCCCCAAACGCACCATTTCCTTTTCAAAGTCAGTATAATACTTAGGTCAGAACTTAATAATAAAACATCTGTACCATTGTGTGAATTTTACCATTCACCTGTTGTCTTGCTGTAGTCCCTCCTGACTGAGCTGAAACTCTGCTTCGATTTCTTTTAAACTTTTAAAGACAGAGAACACCCACAGCAGCAGTGACCTCATTATGAAAGGCCACTGACTGATACTCTTGTTTAATTAATGTCTGCAAAAAAGTCAACTTTGCTGAACATCTGCTGTTTGCAATTTTTTACAGTTTAGAAGGAATAGACAAAGACAAAGGAATATTTTTTTTAACAAAATACCCAGTTCTGCTCTTGCTCTTGTTGCTATCTTGTATTATTCTATCCATCATCATCATCATCCATGTGTGCTCAGTCCCCCCCCCCCGGCCCCTCCTGTACATGCTGTACACCCACGAGTGCAATCCTTGACATGGAGAGAACTCTGTTGTGTTTGTTTGTGGACGACACTACCATAATCAGCCGGATTACAAACAACGATGATTATTCATATTGGTCCCATCTACCAAGCATCAGTGATATTGGTGAATTGTTTACTTGCAATACAAGCAGGCAATACAGAAGTATATGCTTCCATACCACCAGATTACAGAGCAGCTTCTTTCCTCAGGCTGTGAGACTCCTCAGCTCCACCTCATCCTACCCAATTTTGCAACCCTGTGTTGTAGAATGACTAATAAATGTACCATGAACCTTGAACTAACGTTACCTAAAAAGTGTCACCAAGAAGGACTTTGATCCACAGCTGTTTGTTAACTCAATGTTGTGTTGATGTAGATCGTAAACAATAGCCACTAACAGATGAAGCTGCTTCTAGAGGCTAGGCAAGCAGTCCAAGACCACTAGACAGCTCCAAGTTCACCTGTGCCATATCCAGACAGACCTCATCAAAACCAGCTTTTATATCTTCGCTGCAACACATTAATTGATGCCAAGGAGTCTAGACCATCTATTTCTCCCCACCATCTTGAGCTAGTCAAGCACCGCTCTCTGAAGTACGCATGAGATCCACAAATTATCAGCAGACGTTCCCTTTTTACAGGAGTCGATAGTGTAGGCCTTTCATTTTGGTTAGTTGAGTGACAATTAGAGTCAGCAAGTTAAAAACATATATTAGGCGCACCATTTTTTCAAATCCCTAAACACAAGTCTATCTATAAAGCAGAGTAACATCATGCTTTCATGTAGAAAGCAGCCATCCTATATACAGGACTCAAGTCATTACAACTAAACACACAGTCCTCAAGATGTAAACAGTACCAAGCTTTACTGCTCAACCAACAATCATGCATAAAAGGGCCACAGGGGAGTTGACATGTTTTAGAACAATGGATGCCAACAATGAGGAGAGAGCTAGAAGAAGAGAGTGTGAATGAGAGGAGGTAGACGAGGGTGAGAGAGTAAGGTCAAGATCTCCCAGTTAATTGAAATCAATCAATCCACATATGAAATATTTACGTATAAAAACATTTCTGTGCACATCAACAATCACTCAATCTATCCTGACACAGAAATGTCATGATTGCATACTTATTTAGGGCCCCTAAAAGAGCATTTCCGCAGTACTAATAGAAACACCCCTCTGCACTCACTTACATATAGTACATTCTGGAACCCCCTCTCTACTAATGACTTTGGACCTTCCCACTTCTGGTTTGAAAGTCGGACCAGGAAACTCTGCATGAAGCTGATAACAGATGGATGAAAACAGACCAAACACTTGGTAACCCAAGAATATTTCAATATATTACCTTACAGTTAAATTGTGTGTTTCTTTGGTGTCACCTTTTGTGGTATTTCTTACCACTGGTTGTGATTACTGTTAATATGCATAGCACAGCATGCTGAAATTATTTAACTGTTTGCTAAAGCTAGCTTACCATACTAATGCGATTGGTAATGTTAGCCTTACAGACTGGCAATGATACTTGAACACTGGGGAAGAAGTGCAACAATAGTGTTAACATAGCACAACACAAGTAGCAACAATCAGCTGGCAGGAAGGAATTAAAAATAGAATTGCATGTCCTTTGGCTGCGTGTAAGAGCTGTGTGTAACCTACTTAACAGAGGGCATGGGGTAATCCCATGACAAGCATGATTAGCAGAAGTTAGGCAGAAACTAGTTGGAGGTTAAGCTGCAACAACTCACTTCAATTTAGTGGCTTGTTCAGCAGAAGTTAGACAGAAACTCCAGAACTCCAGAGCAGCTCCAGATCAATTATTGAGGGCAACTTTGAAAGCAAGCTACCTCGTGCATTGATTAGGGAGAACAGGACCCTGACTTGGAGAGAGAAGGGAGCTTGCCTGCAAGTGCCTGGTAACTGGGCCTACACCCACAGGGCCTGGCCGCACTTAGCCTAAAGGAATACCATGGGGCTTGATGTAAGGGTAAGGTATCATGTCATTTGTGCAGGAGGCAAAGGTGGGGGCCTTGGCATGTTGACCCCAGGCTACAAAAATAGGTTCTAGGAATATAACCTTTCTGTTGGAGAAGGAGGCGGAGTTGGTGGGGGAGGGTGAGGTGGAGAAATACAATTTAGATATAGTTGGGTTCAACCCTACCCTACCCATAGCACCGGTTCTGGAACCAAGAGCAGGACTCCCTCCCGTTCCAGACTTGCCCAGGATGAAAGGTGCCAGGTGGGAGTATATCCAGAGGCTGCACTGAACAAAGGATTCAAAAACAATATAAAGACCATTGGTGGTCAAGGTGAAACTGAAAGTGTAAGACCTCTGGCAAGATAACAAATGTTTTTTGGTTTACAGTGATTGTGTTGACAATGAAACACCAGGTTATGCTGAAAATCAAGCGTTTTTCAAGGAGCATGTTTGAATTCAAGCATGTTCCTAACCTTGAAAACATAACAAGGCAAATTAAGCATTTTCCAAATTTTCAAGACTTTGCACAAGATACATACTGTCTGCAGGGTCAAGGGTCAAGGGTCATGTTAAACTGTATTTTCAATTTTCATGTGTATGTGAGCCATGCAGTTTTTGTTCAGCACGGTCATTCATAATTTGTGTAGACCAGACCACGGTTCTCTTAATAGTAATAATATGAAATGTGAAGCAGCAGCTCTTGTTGACAATGAATAAAAATAGATGAACAAACTTTAATTGGTGTCATTTCATAAGATTCTTAAATTGAGAAGTTGTGCAAGTGGTCTTACTCTTAAAATAAGAAAAACGATCTTGTTCCTCTGCTGGAATATTATGGAAACCATTGTTGTAGCTTGTTACCGGTTAAATCTAGCTCAATGTTAGCTGGAATATCTTATTAAGAAAAAGCTAGATATATTCTCTTAAAATGAGATTACTTTTCTTATGCAAAACATGCTTGACAAGATTTTTTTTCTTTTCAGACAAAAAATAAGACAAATTTACTAGAAACAAGAATTTTTTACTTTCTTGAAATTCCTAGTTTTTCCCTTTTTCTCTCCTCTCCTCCCTTCGCGCTGCCTGAGGTGTGCAAGAATACTCATCTCCAGTTGAGCTGAACAAGGGGACCAAAGGGATAGAGAGACACAAAAAAGATACAAAAAACAGACAGACAATCAGAAGAATAAGTAGGTCATCTGTGATAAACTGCCACCAGATCAGTGCATGTCGAATGACTGAGGCTGCCATAACAAGTGCAAACCTTGTTTGCAATGTTTGCAGTGTTTACATGCGACCATTTGGTTGCATTCATTCAAACATTTTTTAAAGGCCCAAAGAGGATTTACAAAGCTTTACAAAGAAGCAGCTAAAAAAGCACAAAAAAGCCAAGCCAAGCCAAATCAGACTCACATCTCTGTTATAAAATATCAGTCCCTCTTTGCCTGCTCTGTTTGAAACCACTTCTCTCGTCTTTTCACCTTCCTCTCCAGCCTCCTTCACACAGACACAGCAAAGCAAACACTTGGAAAGGAAAGGGTTTCTGTTCAGCAGGGCCAGAGCAGTTGGGGGATTGATGAAGAATGAAGCCAGGTGGCACAGGACTGAGCCTCTGCACACCACGCCAGTCTGCCTGCCAGCCTCTCCAAACCAGGAGTTTGGCAAATATTCTGTATGTGCACAGCTGGATGAGTTTGTATCTGAAAGTCCCAGCAGTGGCAGCTGCTGATGGAGTTCCCCCTCTACATACGTCCTGCACTGTTCCTGATTTGTCTGACACAGATCTGTCTTAAACATTTACACAAGGGAGGAATTTCACTGTAGACTTGTATCAAGTCATTTGCCTGGATATCCAAAGGAAGTGACAAATCATAATGTTAAAAACCAAATACAGCGATCATTTCAGAAAAGCTTAAACTCCACTTGTTGGTAAACAGCAGCATGCTCTGTGCAGCGTGTTCTGGGATTCCCTAATGCTCAAATAGTTTACTGTAGTTATTTCTTGCTTGCATTTGTAGCTGCCAATATTCAACTGTTGTGCAGCATTTTAGTATTTTATATTTTTAAAATATTATTTGTATTTATATTTTTTAATTTTTCCAAATTAAAGAGCCTATTTTGACCCGTCTTTTTAGCACCTTTAGGGAAAGCTCATATTATGTTGCATGTAAAGCTGCAATCATTTCTTCAATCAATTAAAAAAAGGGCACATGCACATTATATGATATATTATATATAACAGGTCCCCCCAATTTCATAATACGTTGTTTGTCCGTGCCCTCCAGAACGACACATAGACCTTTTCTGATCTGACACCCCTATTAGCTGTGCCTTCCAAAATCCAAAGGTTACAAATCACTGTGGAAAAAGAAATCAGTTTTATGATGTCACAACACTATGGTTAAGGTTTTGTCAAGATCATGGTTTGTGTTGAAATAACTATTTTGTTAAGGTTAGGGGAGCTTCGTTGTCATGGTGACAATAGTAAACATGTGGTTAAGTTCCGGGAATGAAAAACAACACTGACTGTCAATTTGAAACAAGAAAATAACAGAGTGTTAAAGTCTGATGTTTTGTTGACCCATCTTATTGACTCAAATGATCAAAATGTGTAGGCTGTTCCTAAAACATTATAAATGGAAGCTGTGACTTTTCTCTTAGAGAAAAAAATACAGACTGCACTGCTGCCTCATTGTAGCTCCAGGTATAAAAAATATCGGATACTTTTCAGCTATTTCACATCTGCAAAGTGGTAGTTTCACAGAAGGCAGATGGGCTACATTTATATAGCACTTTTATCATGAGTACAAAGCTTCACATTTGCTTACACACAGACACACACACACACACACACACACACACACACACACACATTTATGTACTGATGGTGGCCGAGCTGTCATGCAAAGCGCTGACCTGACCATCAGGAGCTGATTTGACTCTCCCTGGGCAGAAATCTGATAGAGCTTTCGCAAAATTGTACACTTCCTAATTAAAAGTTGATTTTACTACACCTGATTCTTCATGTTCACCTGGTGAGCTGATGATTCAAACTCTGTTAGTGTCTGTCGCCTTGCAGGAATAGAAATAATCAAAGTCATTCATCACAGCACACAGAGAAGTTTATTGCATCAGGAACACCAGCAGCAAATTGAGACTCTTAAAACTCCACACGCTAACGATCCCCAGGCAGCGAAGAACGTCTGCAAGGTAGTGTTGTCTATTCTAGTCCCTTATTAAGCTTTCATTAAATAAAGTTACAGATATTAAATGACATCATGTCTATCATGAATGATAAATTACATGTTCATTATATAGTATTAGTATTACTAAAATGCCCTTTCAAGCCTATAAAGGCCTGTAGAGTTCACAGATCCGATTGGAGTTCACCTATTCATGTCCTTTGACTGAGCTGTCCAATATTCACATGTGAATCCATAGATTGATTTACATTCTTCAGATTCTTCTTCAGTGTTGTGTTGACATATATAATATAAAAAAACAGTGTGGGGGAACTAGCTAAGATATGTGAGTTTTGTGTCACAATCGACTAATTAGGTGTAAAACTGAGAGAATACGGTGGCAGCTCCTGCTGCAGCACAAGTGAGTAAGTATGTAAAGTGTATTTAGTATAGCACCTTTCACAGAGCAAGATCACAAAGTGCTTCACAAAAGTACAAATGTTAAAAATAAGACCATAAAAACAGTAAAAAGAAACAGGCAATACAACATAAGCAACAGCAGACCTTAAAAACACACAAAAATGACAAAGGCCAGTTTAAATAAATAAGTCTTCAGCTGCTTTTTAAAGGCGTCAGCAGAGACTGCAGATCGTATGTCTACAGGAAGGGCGTTCCACAGTGTTGGAGCCACCACTTCAAAAATCACGAAAAAAATCACCTTTTGTTGTCAGTTGGGCACAAGGAACAGCCAGTAAGCCCTGGTCAGAAGACCTAAGTGACCTACTGGTGATGTACGGGTGGAGCGGGTCAGAGATGTACACTGGTGCCTGACCATGCAGGGCTCTATACGTAAAAACAAGAACCTTAAAATGAATCCAGAAGTTGATGGGAAGCCAATGTACGGAAGATAAAATGGGTGTGATGTGAGTTGAGTCCTGCTGGACCTGGTCAATATGGAGTCATAGGAGTGCCATAAAAAAATAATAAATAACAAGACAATAAATGTGGATATATAGAGACAAATAATTCTTTTTCCTTTTGCTTTTGCTTTTCCTTGAAGGGCCAAGCTGTCAATCAACTGGCTTTGGGCGGGCCTTCCTGCCCAAGCTGAGTAATCAGTCCATGCACACATGAATCCTGCTTTGCTAGGAGCTTTCTACGCGGACAGTGTGAACGTGGTAGCGGTTTGTTTGAATCGGGGAGGGAAACATCATGGCAGAAGCGGAGCAAGAGTTAAGGAGAGGTGTCCAACAAGTTCAGTATGTGGAGGAACATTTCAAACCAGACTATGTTTTGAGGATGCTGGAAGATGTCATGGAGAGTCTTGGGCAACTATCTAATACAGACACTGACAGACATGACATCCGTTGCAGATTATGGCATGTAGGAAAAAAAGGTCTCAGCAAATTAGAAATAGACCTCTCCATGCAGATAAAAGGCCGCACACATTAGGAAGCAAATCCTTTTCTTCCCCTGGCATCCAGCCCTTGCATCACGTCTATTCCTGGTGTCCGTGCTACAAAGCTCCCACCAAAGCAGGATTCATGTGTGTATGATTTGATTGCTCAGCCTGGGCAGGAAGGCCCGCCCAAAGCCAGTTGATTGACAGCTTGGTCCTTCAAGGAATAGCAAAAGCAATGTGGGAAACGCAAAAGCAAAAGGAAAAAGAATAATGTGTCTTTATATATCCACATTTATTTATTCTTTTATTTATTTCTCTTTATATTTCCACATTTATTGTCTTATTCTTTCCCACATTTATTCTTTTTTATGGCACTCCTATGACTCCACAGGTCAACAGCCTTGCAGCAGCGTTCTGGACCATTTGTAAATGGTCCAGAGACCTTCAGAACCTCTGAGGACCGTCTCTCTGCGATCAGCTGAGAGACTTGAACTTTACAGCGTCTCTTCAGAGCTGCTTATCACCAGTCGACCAGCCGCTGCTTCAACAAAAGACCAGTTAATGAACTCGCTGATGTCAACACTGTGATAAACTCCCTCGATGCATCGAAACACAACAACACAACAACAAGTAGAGGTGGATGGACACACACATGTAGTTTCATCTGCACAAATGACACAATAGGGCCAATTATCAACATGTCTGAAACTTTGTGTACAAGAAAACTGATAAATTCCAATTTTTGTGTGTATGAACCATACTTATACAAATCCACCACACACACACAGACTCTACTCCGGCACTTGAGCTGTGTTTACTGTGCAGTGGCTCCCACAGCGATTTATCACTCAGCCACATCTCATTCCCTCCCCTGAGTTTCCTAAAGATTTATGTGTTTATCTCCTAGAGGGCTGACCGACTGATTCAAACACCATTTAAAGCTTCTTTTAATTATTCAGCATGTATACATTAGGCATTGGTTCAGTCCGTTAAAGAAAACACAAAAAGTCAGAGCAGGACGAACATGTGAAAGTGGCGTTTAAAGTTTGTGCAGGCATTAATGAGTCTTTACATTAGCATCCATGTGTGAATATGCTGTATGTGTGCCATGTAGAAAGACAATGACATATGAAGATATTGAAACCAACAAAGCAAAGAAGTCAAGTCACTACAATCCTAAACCTTGAGCAGAATGACTAAAAATAAGCAGACATCCAAACCTGGATGTTCTCTGTTTACTGGGAGCTCCATCATGTCTCTGTCACAGTTGAAATCAGCAAAAACATTTCCGATATAGCTTAGAGTTGTTTGTAGCACATTTAGATGTGGTAACAGATGCTTTGTGGCTGCACTTTACTCAGCTGAATTACTGTCCTATATATCCGTATTTCCTAAATAGTTTATAGAATAGTTTATATTCATTTAAAAACGCATCTGTTTCACTCCAGTTTGGCCTTCCATCCACACTAGGCCAGTGTTTTTCTCACCCCAAAAAAGAGCTTTTCTGAAATGGTCTCCATATTGGAAAAAATCTTAAAATGACGGCTTTGCTTCTTTGTGTGTACAGGGAAAAGGGGAACTTTGCAAAATGATGACTCCCTAGTAAACAGATCATATCCCGGTTTTATTCTGGTGCCATTGTCTGACACCAGAAACAGAGAAATATGTTAATATGAACGACAAAAGTGTGAATTTGTGTTGTTTAAAAAACTTCATAGGTGATGACAGAGAGCAGGAGGGGACTGAACAGAGGTTTAATGAGCTGAGCCTCAGAAGGGTTACTGGGCTGGGCCTGCCTAGTCACGGTCGTGGGCTGGGTGGCGTCAACTTAAGAAGATAGACTTTTAAATAGAAAGAAACCAGAACAGACCAGTTGCGGCAGGACCAGCGGACATTGCAGGTGAGTTTCAAACATGGACAAGAAGTCCCTTATGGGCTCAGAAAAAAATGGAAATTTACAGTTTCATGACAACTGGGAAAACTTTATCTGCTGAAGGAGATCATGTGATACAACTGAACAGATTGTTTTGTCGAAAGAAGTTTTTTCTTGTAGAGCTCAGTGGCCAGGAAACATTGCCAATAAAATAGATCTGGGGGGTTTTGGTGTTACATTACTGTCTGTGCTGCCTGCTGACTGCTGGATACATTCATGTTTTTTTCCAGTAACATCGCTGGAGACATTTTGCAAGACCAAATGAGTCCTCGATCGCTTCTACAGCCGCTTTGCGTGATATGATTATAATCCTCAGTGTGTGCGTTTACCGCTGCGTTTTTATGTGATCAAGATGTGACAACAAACTGAATAATCAAATAACAGGTGTAAACAGAACAGATGTGGGATGTAAACACACTCTTCATACACACTGCCACACACAGACACAAGCTCTCTCTACTCTCTCTCTATATATTTCTGTTTCCTGTGTATCTGGATATATTTTCCAATTTTTCTTTTTGCCTTGGCTCTTTCTCAGTTTCTTATGTTCAAAGGACGTTAAATGAGTATTGTATCCTTTTCCTTGAGAGGACGAAGCACTTCTAGAACAGCTAATGTAAAATTAGGAAGCACTCAGAGCGCATTACTCTGCCATGACTTCACAATCCCCCAAATGCGTTATTCAGTAGATTGTGCAGTCAAGTTTTTTTTGTCTGCATTTGGGTCCAGATCTGTGACAAAATGCGATGATTGTGATAGACAGTCATAGGATACAGGTGACAGATTTTTTTTTCCGATGAGGGAGTTTGCGAGAAAACTGTGACAAGGTTTTTTAAAAAGCGCTTTATCTTCTATGTTACTGGATCTGAAACTAAAACTAATGACTTGTTTATTGACCGATAGCCCTTCCAACAAATTTCATTGAGTTATCTTTGGAAATATTTTTTTCTTTTTAGAGATAACTCACAGAAAAATACATCAAATTGAATGTCTTCAGGGGAGTCATAATCAGGGATGAAAACCATGATTGACCCCGGAGGGAAAACAATGTTGATGTTTGATGTTGTTTCCAAAATTGAATCCGTTTCCTTTTCCCCAGAACTATCTTACCACCCTATTCATACATATATAACATAATGTAGGTTAAGGATGCTGGAAAAAATTAGAAGTTTAAAGTGTCTGGTTTTCTCTTTGCCCCCATCTTCAGTCATATTCTCTCCCAGTAAGTCTCCCAGTCTGTGCTGGTTAAATCAGTCTGGTTAAAAACAGCTCTCAGGGAGGTGTTTTAACACTGGCATGAGTTTCACACTAAAATTCCTGTCTTCCTTGCTCACACACATTAAAGCCCTGGAAATCTACAAGTACAACAACTGTATCTCATACCTTCAACACCCCCAAGCCCCTCTCAAGATCACTTCATCTTATCTGGATGAAAAGAGAAACTACTGAGACACAACGTGAACCATCTTGGTTCTTTCACATGTTTTCGTCCATCTATCTGCCCTGGTCAGACATTTATGAAAAATAAACAGTGCAGAGCTCAGCGCTTGACTCCTGGCCTCTTCAAAGCGCCTGGGTAAACAGTCGGTCCAGTATAGACCAAATATGTCCAACACCGCTTCAGAAAGTCCTGCACTTCTGCAGTTTTCTGAGCTATTGAAGACTCGGAGACAACAGCTTTTTCTTTTTAAACCTTTATCTTTCTTGTAAAAGTAACAAGTTTTATAGTGGAACCAGTACAGAGACTAAGCACGTCAACTCAACTAGAGGCTCTTCCCTGATGATTCTTATTCACATGCATGCATTTGCCCTCAGTATTCAGGGATTTGAACCAGAATGTTTTGCCATTACCCCTGTTTTGCAGTTTTTAGGGAGCGGAAGCCACCTTGACTGAGCGATAAAGTCCATGCAGATGTTTCTTAACCTCTAGGTTCATTACCATCTAATAGAGGCTGGCTCTAGCACAAATCTCAAACGGTTTTGCTCTCAGCATCTTTCCAGAAATACAGTCTCCAGTCTTTTTTTTTAACAAGGTGTTAACAGGATTTTCTAGACTGACAGGTGCTCTCAGCCATGAGAGATATTCCGTGCTTGTTCCACCTCATCGCCATTCAGGCTTCAAGGCGTCACCGTCTTTTAACAAAGTAGGATTTTTCCGACTCCAGTGACTGACAGTATGGCAGAAAGCCCAAATCATAAACTTCAAAGTATGTATTTAGAGGTGTTTGATGATGCCCTGTTCAAGTTCATTTTTTAGTAACACTCCCAATATCGACTATGTCAGTCTGCCCATCGGACATTCAAGAAGATGGATAATGACTTTGATGTTACCCTGAGTTTTAATCTAGCACCAACAATGGGTGAAAATGTTCACTTGTCCAACGGGATGACCACATACCTCTTAAACTAATTACTGAATTCCATTCAGCCTAAGCTGCAGATTAATGGTACCATGCTAACATTTCACTTTTAGCATTAAACTCAAAGCACAGCTGAGCATGACAGCATCTCTGTCTGATTTAAGTTGAGTAAGATCTGACAATCTAGAGCTGAGCCTGACAAGCTGGGTTTGAAATGTCCTGAACCATACAGAGGATAAAACCTTTTGATTTAGGTAACCCCTCAGGCCAAACTTCACATTAGTTGCTGCTCTAGTGGTAACGATCTAAGAATAGCAAAGTCCTCTCTCCAACAATTTGGTCACCTGGTGTGTAATGAGCATTGCAGGTTCACGGGACCGCTAATGTGACTGTAGACTTTTAGTGTGGCCACCATAAAGACATTACCACTGCCCTTGATTTTGACTTGCATGTGTGTGTCGGACTGCAAATGGGTTACACAGTGTCAAAGGTCATCGGGTCAAAATAATATATCCAGGATTTCTTTACAAAATTCTTAACAAAAATATCATCACACACACACACACACCACCAACTCAATTTACCTGTCAGGATTTTAGCACCCAATCAGACATTCCCAAGAGGCTGTTTGTGTGTGTGTGTGTTTGTGTGTGTGTCTGGCCAAATGAAATATCCCTGTAATCCTAAATTTCTCAGCTGCTCTACATCAAAGCTCCCTTCAAAGAAACTGAAAAGTGTGTGTGAACATTGTTCTGAAGGCTGGGGAATAAAGGTGGGAATGAAGGCATACAAGCATAGTGTGATCCAAACTTATATATAAAATATATGTGAAACACTCATGAAGACATTCACACGCACACACTTCAGTCAACTTCAGATCTTACAGACATCTGAGATGTCTACTCATATTTAGTGATGAGTGAATGTAGCAGTTGGCTTTGACACAATTTTATCAGTTCTGATTCCATTTCCAGTTCTGCTTCGTGATCTTCTTATCAATGTCTTTGGTCATGGTCGTTGTTTATGAGTTGTTACCCTGGCAAAAACTACGATTCCTGCGGTCAGTGTTAAACACATATAAACAAACATATATAAAATAAATATAAACATATAGATATATATAAACATATATAAACAAAACCAAATACATGATTACAAATTTGAATGGTTCATTTTGGTCAATTCTTGCATGGGGAAACATGGGAAACATTTTTCAAATATTTCAACATTTGACTCAGCTTAAGCCAAAAATTCCAAATCTCAGGCACAAAAAGAAGGAATTAGCTCAGTTGGAACTAATAAATCCTAAAATTATAATTTGGAACCATTTTTTATTAAATGGGGAGAAATGGCAATGCTTTATTTTACAGGTCTCTAATTTGGAAATAATTTCCTAATCATTCCCTGGATATAACTGCAATTTGATGCATATTATATGGAAAAAGACAGTGTTCAACTGGTGCACTTCCATTAATTCATGCAAAGGAATGGCTAGCATAACCTTGAGAGTCTTTAACTCATTGCAGAGGGGGTCAACTAAACAAGCAAAAAAAATTAAATTTACCTACAGGCAAGCAAACAATTCCACATGTAAGGAGAATAATGTTTCTAATGATACATGAATACTTTGAATATTTACTCAGGTTCTAATGGAGCAGTTTCTTCCAGGAAATCCCTGTTCTTCCTATTAGCAGTACCAAATTACATAGTTCTTTCCGGGAAACTTCCTACAAATGTTATAAGGAAATTATAAGGAAATTACAGACAAAAGCAAGACTTATAGTCTATAGGCATACTAGCAGTACACGGTGGTGCTTTAAGATCAATGCTAATGTTAGCATGCTTACATGCTCACAATGACATGATGTTAAGCAGGTTAATGTTTACCATGTTCACCATCTTAGTTTAGTGTGTTAGCATGTTAGCATTTGTAAATGTCATTAGTTTTGCAGGTATTTAGTCATAAAACAAAGTATTGGACAAATTAATGTGTAAATAATAAATTAATAGCTGAAAGGTCAGGGGATCACCAAAGTCATTAGGATACATTGTCTTGGAACCATGAGTGTCTACCAAATGTTATGCCAATCCATCTTGTAGATGTTGAAATATTTCACACATAAGTGAAGTCCTTGACCTGATGGAGCTACAGTGAAAATTAGGCGATCGCCAATATCAGAAGGCGTCATCCTCTGGGGACCATGAATGCATGCATGGCGACCATGAATGGCATAGCAATCTATCCAATAGATGTTGAGATATTTCAGTCTGGACCAAATCGGTGGACTGACATTGCCGCCCTTAGAGCCAAAATAATGCATTACCAAGTATATTATCAATGTCAATATCCAAAAGTGCATCTACCAGGTTCTGGGTTCTTGTGTGTGTAAAGATTATAGGAGATTGATGAGTAAATGGCTTCAAGATTGCATTTGTACCCGCTTGAAATTTTCCCTCCAGAATTCTCCAGCAGCACTTTGTGCTTTTCTTGCTGCCATTTTCAGCCTTTTTCCTCTACGGCTCCTCTGCTCTGCATGGCTTTTGGATTAGATGTTCAAAGCTTGTTAAAGTCAAAGTGCACCTCGACTTCTGCTCCCCTGGGTGAACATCTCCTCACAAATGGAGTGGGGATCATGGATCGTTGCTCAGTTCACATCACTGTGTAACATTTGCTATGTGACTGAAGCAAACTGCTCTCAAGCCTGACTTTTTGAAACATATCAGAGTCTCAGGTCTTCAACATTATTGGTTCACTTTAGAGTTGTAGCCATTGTAAATAATTTTAGATAATGAACTAAACACTTTAAAGAATCTAAATGTAAATTGAGGATAAGAGCAACAGTGTGAGCAGACTGTAACTGCAGTGAAATGGAAATGTGTGTGTGTGCTTGTGTGGTTTTCTAAATGAGAGAGAGAGAGGTAAGGTCAGCAGGAGCAGCCTGGGTTTGTTAATCAGTGTTTGAACCAGAAATAAAGTCAGAAATCATGTCTACTCCTTCAGTGCTTTGATTCCCTTCATCAGCATAACTTGAATAATGAGGCAGGTTTTGACAGACAGAAAGGCTGAGTCACAGGTCCAGGCAATAAAGCCTCTCTGACTATGCTGTGTGAGTGCCATACACAAAGTAATGTAAATCAAATCAAAACTGCTAACAATCAGCAATGAATTAACAAGTCAACCTTGAGAATGTTGCATTTTATTACATTACATTGTAAATTTATAAATTACATTGGATTCACAGAAACAAGCAACTGTTTAACTAAATAACAAATAAAAGCAAAACCCTGAAAAGCCAGCAGGTTGTTTAAAAAACTGCAGTTTTGAAGACGTGCATATAAGCTGTCTCTCATGCTGGCAGCATGGTCCTAGCCAGAATTTCAGATGTACTGAGGTCACAAGTCCAAGTTCCCCCAATGCACAGAGAATATTCTGATCAAACACCAAAAATAAAATATTTATAACATAATTATCTAATTTTTTTTATTTTGATATTTCATATCTTATCTATTCAGTCAATTGTTGGATTTCTATTGCATCAATTAATGCAGGTTTAAATTGTAGCGCGCAAACCTCCCTCTGGTTGGTAAAACCCTCAAATTCCCAGAAAGAATACAGATGACATGATTTCAGTGTCCTCAATGGCAGCTGTGGCCCTGGCTTCTGGTACAACAAACATTGCCTCCAGTGTACAGAAAAGGACCATATCCAGATTTGGACCCAAACAAAGATGGTAGCTGTACTATCATTTGAATTTGCTGTCTTTGGGTGCCGAAATAGAGATGCACCTTGAAAAAAACAAGTTAAAATTCTAAAATGTACATGAGAGCAAACAAACCCACCAACTATTACTCCATTAAGAAGGCAAATTAATTTAAGAATAACTGAATCGACCAACCACACAAAGAGAGAATGAGGAAAAGGAATGAAAACCAACCATCTAATCAACCAATCAGCCATTAGTCAACATATCAAAAGGTTACATCTGACAACCAACAGTGATATGACTGAGGTTTGTGACACTCCCTCTCCTCTCTGTTTCTCTTTATAAGATAATATCAGTTCAGAAGAAGACAATCATATATACGGCAACACATCTGTGTACCTGTGTACCTTTAATTGTCTGTCGATTGACTGATCGATGAATCACCTAAAAACAAATTAACACCTTAATGGTCATGCAACAAGTGTCCCTATCTGACCACTGCCATTTGAAAAAGTCAAGGACAAATCAATTAACCACACAGTTCAAGTGGATAGAAACAGGATCCCTAAAAATGGCATCAAGATCTACAACTTCCTGTTGTCTGCATTCAAAGAAGACAGAGATGGTGTAAACCAAGCTACTGCAAAATTACTCATATGTCCAAATAGGGAAAAAAGGTTGTAGCCTTATGATAAAAGAACTAGTCAGGGAAGAGCAAACACAAAAACCTAAGAGGTATTGTTCCTTGTGTTTCAGCTCAAAGAAATCGCCTGAGTCTTATTGGAGATGAAGGCAGACTCCACCAGCCTGCAGCCTGCATGCATAAATAATGGGAATGTAGCTGACGCTCTTATCCCGAGTGACTTAGAGTGCACCAGTAAATTAATTCAACTCCAATAACGCCAACTTTACAAGAAAACAATTGCAAAAAGTACCCAAACGGAAAACGGAAAATAATATTCCAGTGAAAGTTGAGAATGAGCATTGACAACTAAGAAATTCTCACTGCTACAAGGCTGTATAAGACATTCACAGGGGTGGGAGAGTTGATTTTATTAAGTTTAAAAAGGTAGATCATTAGATTACTTTAACTGTTTTCATGATTGATTGATTATTTATAGTCAGAAGAGGTCAGAGAAGTGGGCATATGGCTGTAAAGTTTTACCTTACAAAAAAAGAAAAAAAGCCCAAACTTTATTTTTCATTGATCATGTTTTATCTGAACAAATTTTGCTGTAATAAAAGGAAATGTCTAATTTTGTACCAATACTTTTATTGTAAGGACAAAGAATAAACTGCATAATTTTAGTTTTATTAAAAGTTTTATACTACACCAGAGTTGCTATGGAGGTAGATTTAATCTCGAAATGTGACTTGAACTGCCAAAATATAAATACGAATGCAATGATATTCATGATGTTTGGAAGTTAAGTATGCTAGCTGTACAGTGTGCCATCAAGTCGATGTGCTCGTACATCAGTAAGGCTTGTTATCTGTCCCGTGTTCATGCTAACAATGTAAGAATCCCATTAATGATATTATGAGGTGGACACATGAATTTTCTTCCTGTGGGAATACAAATTGTGGAATAAGTGTTCACATACATTTTATTTAGCCAAAGTGGTCTCATATTATAACTGCAACAGTAAAAGCACCCCTAATTTCCATCCCTGTAGGTTTTGTCTTTTACTTTGGGCTTCAGTTTAATGCTGCTTAGCCTAAAGAACTTTGTTTGGCTCCACCCACTGAAGATTACTGGAACCAACAAGATTATTTCTGCCTCCAGAGCAGCTCTGCCTCTGAGAAATATTTGTATTAACAAATCAAATGTGTGTGTAGAGTTTGATGTAAACAGCTTGAACAGAAAACATTATCGCGGGCTCATTTACTGCCAGAGGAGGGCATGAAAACATTTAGGCGGCAAGATCCAATTAATCTGCAACCGAAAGTCATTTTAGAAGTTAAGCTCTGCTGGATTCATTATCGCAGTCTGTTAGTGACGCACACATACATGCACACACTAAAAACAAATACATATATAAACAAACAGATATGAGCCTGTGACACATATGAACACACACAGAATCAACAACTCTCTGACCAAAAATTCATGTGCATGTGGTTTGTAATTCTCTACTTGTGAGGACAATCACTGACATAATTTATCAGCCGCAATGTTCAGTTTTATATCACAGCGCAGTCTCAGTCAAACTACAATTAACCACAACATGTAAACACACTCCTCCAGTAATATTAAAACAAGCTCACTACAGTTTATGACAGATCTTTTTACAGCAGCCATGTGGGAAATCTGACCGTGGAACTGCTCAAACTGCAAGACAGCCCACCAAAACGTCTACTGCCAGATATCCATCCAATCACCCGAGGGCCAGATCGTTGATCGATAAATCAAATCCTACAGATGTGATTGGATCACTTAAAAGTGGGTGTGGCTTCTCGGAATACAGCACAATACGGAGCTGCAGAGGACTGTTGGCCTCCACACACATTTCCCTCACTCATGTTGTCAGATGAGGAGGAGGAAAAGGGTGAAATGAATAAATTAGACCTCAAACAGTCTCTGGAAACGTAAACAAAGTTTTTGCCAGCAGATATTGCTCTGCTAGTAACCAAGCCCCCAGGAAGTGGGCAGAGCTTCTAAGCCAATTTGACGTAGTGGCCAAACCTTCCAATTACAACTTCCGGGTCTGTCACGTGATGCACACTGGCCCAAAAAACGTTTTCCCATAGACTTACATTGTGAAAGAGACGTCTGTAAATCAATCCAGAGTTACAGAGTCACTGTCGTTCATGTGAGTGAGCCAGAGACCGAGCGGTTGGGAGGCAGGGTTAAAAGAAACACTAGTGTGCTTGCTCTATGGGCCGCACTATGCGGAAGATCCGGGTAATTTTATACCCAGGAGCTCAAACTTTTCT
Organism: Maccullochella peelii; assembly: GCA_002120245.1. NCBI lineage: Eukaryota > Metazoa > Chordata > Actinopteri > Centrarchiformes > Percichthyidae > Maccullochella > Maccullochella peelii. Next base: position 25,485 of record LKNJ01003752.1, on the reverse strand, counting down.
GGCTTCATGCGCCACTGAGCAACTTTCATAGGAATGAATGTGGCCCCGCCTCCGTTCAGTTCTCTTTATACATCCATGCTAGTAACCCACCAGCTAAGGGTCAAGTGTGGTTTTGTATAACGTCAGCTAGTGACCCCAAATCACATTTTGCCTGGATACATTTATGTAACCACCCCGGAGTTCAAGATGAGTCATGAAAAACGAAGTTTTACAGGAAAATAAAAGAGCGATTTTGATAGAAAAATTCTCCCGAATTATTTTTGTGACACATATTTTACATGTATCAAAAATGAATTGAAGTAACACAGGAAAACAGAATTAGAACTTGGATTTTCTGTGTCTTCAACACTAAAAGTTTACCCTTAAAGAGTAACTTCACACCAGGCTGAAAAGCAGTGTTTTGCTTTCTCTGGTTGAAAGTTTCAAGCCTGGCCAGAATTGGCTCTGTTGCACCTGTAACCACACCCCACAGTGATGTCACAGGGTCCTGGAGTCCACCTGTACTTCACTGCAGCAAGGTGAAAAGTTAAACCACTGGAGGTCAGCAGACAAGATTTTCACGGGGTGTTAAGTTGCTCTTTAAACAGCCCTTTGAAGATGTCAGAGCTGGAGAAAATGCGCCAAAATATCTGACACCCTGTCTACACTGGACGCATTTCAACTGAAATCTTCTCTTTTAGATAAACTTCAGTTTGAATCAATACAGCTGTCTACACCAATCACATAATAGTTCGCACCTCACTAACACTTTACATGTTTAAGATGTATGTTTGTAGTTTAAGTGTATGTTTATGCTTCAAGTCAATTCCTTTCCAACACACAGTCATAAGACTTCTCGGTTGTGTTTCTGGCTGAATGAAGTTGTCACTGCTCAAACTGAATCACTCTCTCAGAGTAGCCTGAGGTGATACACCAAAAATAAATAGACTCTCTCTCTTCAAAGCTAAACCACTGTCTCGCAACCCTTTCTCTCACTCTGTTTCCCTTTTCTGCCCACTCTCGAGCTCTATCACATCCTTTTCTCACATCCTTTTCTCTTGTTCATAAACTCTCACTGCCCTCTCAACCATCATTCTCTCTCTCTCTCTCTCTCTCTCTCTCTCTCTCTCTCTCTTTCTCTTTCTGTTTCTATATGACACTGTCTTTCTCCCTTCTCTTTAACCCTGGCTGGAGGGGTGCTTATCATCCAGCTACTCTCTTTTCTTTCTTTCTCATGTTCTTTTGTTGTCTCGTAACAGGTCAAGTGCAATAAAAGCCTGTGTGCATTCATGGACAAAGACAGTTTTTAGTGTAATAATATTGTTTAAGTGTGCAATAGTCAACAAGTCCTCCAAACTTAATGACAAAATATGCTGTTTGCCATTGCCTTCCAAAACGATACAATGTCTGAAACCCCCTCCCTGTATGTGGCTGTTGGGGACAGCTATGCACCATAGACTGTATAAAAGCAGCGGACGTAGCCAGCGTGACGTCACCCATTGGTTTGTGGACTACTGTCTTGAAGTCTCAAGTTTGGCATTTTGGCCGTCGCCATCTTGGTTTTTTGGGGCCAGAAGTGACCATATTTGGACGAGAGGGTGGAGCTGGGGATCTGAGAACCCAAGGACACGATGCACGCCCACCTATACCGGCAACCTGACAGCACCTGGCTCCTGGCTAGGTCATGTGAAATCGCTGCTAACAAAGTTAGCTTGTATATATTGTAGGTAGCCATGTCCTAAAGCATACCCTGCTTTATCATTTATTTTACTCTAAATGGGACGATAATTTACAAAATGAACATCATGCTGTATTGAAGAAGACTTGAATCTAGCGATTGAGACCATAAACGCAAAGTAGAAAAATGCTTACTGAGGTAATAAATGAAGTGAGAAGTAGGATAATATTCTCATAGACTTCTATACAATCTGACTTCTCTTTGCAACCAGTGGAGTCGCCCCCTGCTGGCCATTAGAAAGAACACAGGTTTAAGGCACTTCCGCATTGGCTTCAGTTTTCAGACCCGGAGGTTGGTGCTTGCTATGCACACTTTTGCCTACGAGAAAGTTCTTTATGAACATAATCCCTCCTTTAAGCAACTTAAGTGACTGGTTAATGTAAGGGAAATTTTGTAGTTAGTTAGTCGCATGCTTTACTGACCCAGTCATCCACCCTGACCGGCGGTATATCGTAAACCACTCAACTCACCTTTTGAGAAAACGTAACATAAGTCATCCTAAGCATTCGAACAACTGACCAATGCTGGCATTTTTCTCACGATACAACAAACTTCTTAATGGAGTCTAAGTGCAGTAAGTATGACAACATAACAACAGTCCACTGCAGTCTATATCTACTTTTATCATTATTTACTACCGTATTTTTGCAAAAATGTTTCGTTCACCTTTAATTGAATCAACTGACTTGATATTTATCTTTACTGGCACTCCTTTTCGACTTCTTCTTTCTTAGTTGCATTTAATGTTTTTAAAATACCAAACATGCCAAATATTCACTGGTTCCACCTTCTTGCATGTGAGGATCGGCTGCTCTTCTCTGTTTGTATATCTTTCTAAACTGAATATCTTTGTGTTTGGACTGTTGGGTGGACAAAACAAGCTATTTGAAGACATCACCTTGCACTGTCAGAAATTGTGATACGCTTTTTGTTATTAATTTCTGATGTTTCTTGGGCTAAACACTTAACCATGTGTTTGAAAAATGTATTGAAAGATTAAAGTGATAATGGCAATGGACTGAAGCCCTAGCACCTGACTGAATTTGCAAAACTAATGTCAATGACAATAAATCTCTCTTTAATCATGAAGCTCTTTCTTGCCTCATCACTCTCTCTACTGTCTTTATTGTGTGAAGCTAAAGGTTAGACATGAAAGTAAACTGTGTTGACAGGTTCCACTACTACACACACACACATACACACAATGAGTACACACAGTGATGCTGAGGCTGATAATGAAATTAAACTGACTTCTTTACAGACAGCGCTCATTCTCACGCCACAAAAACAACATTTCTTTCCTGAATTCTCTCTTTTTAAAAAAAATCCTCATCACCTCTGGAGACGCTCCGGTTCTTCCCACACTGTCAGCTCTCCCTGAGTCTCCCTGAAGGAAGGCGTGATATTAGAGCCTCAGTGTGTTTAGCTGAAGCTGCGCTCAGAAGCAGATCTGACAGCGGAGCGCATCAAGGACTGGAGGTAATTACCTCTATTCAGCAGCTCCGATGCACACAACAGGCTGAGTGGATCGGAAAGATTCTGACGCTGCTGAACAATATGCAAATCACATTTTTGCCCCGACACTGCATTCTCATGTTTGAATTAGTCGTTGTGTGCCTCGGTGTGTCCCTCTGTATGTGTGTTTGTTTCTCCATACAGAATACTACTGCATGTGTAGTCAAGTACTGGGTTAGACCATTATTTCAGGCAGATAACTCACATGGAACGGCTTTAATATAACCATAAACTCTCATATAAAAGCTGGTAAATAATGGTCAACTCTCAAATAATATCTGTTCTGTTCACAATAATAAGGGGGGGGGTTAGTTGTACAAAATTACCTGTACTTGTATATCAACAGTCATGTCATAACCACCAGTTTCTCTTTCTCTGAGAATGTGATTATAAAATAAACTGATCTGGGGTCAGATTTGGGGTTTAATATGTAACTTTTTCTAAGTGCTGAGTTATTTTTGATGATGTTACTGTGTTCCCAAATCTCAGCAATTAAGTTGGTTAGTACAATGTTATTATTACTGGTAGAAATAGCGGTCATAACAACAAAAATAAGACCCAAGTTGTAATAGACCAGAATTATTCTCTAAGTTCAATAGCAGTGATCTCACATCGGTAAACTCTTTTGTACAAAAAGGACAACAGAAGCAAAGAACCTCACTTCTCTGTGGCAGCCTCACTTTGTGGCAGCCACACTGTCACTGGTTACAAAATATGTGGGTTTGCTTGGTATTTAGTACAGGTTGTGTAAATGCAAATGCTGCAATTGATCAAGCTTGTGATTCTAATAGAGTTAATTACTCAGTCCAGTGGCTGTCACCCTGTCAGGTGTGAAAACTCCAGCAGACATAGAGGGAGAGAGAGAGGTGAGCAGTCAAAGGGGGAAAGTGTGAGAGAGCAAGAGAGAGAGACGACTATTGATTCTTAGTATGCTCTTTTGTGTGTGTGTGTGTGTGTGTGTGTGTGTGTGTGTGTGTGTGTGTGTGTAGGTAGGTAGCCAGCAGATTCAGTTATTGACCCAAACTGCTGGATTGTTGCATAAGCTCATTTTGATCACTCTAAGCAGCAGAGGGCGAGAGACACAGACAGAGGGAGAGAGAGCGAGACAGAATGTGTGTGTGTGTGTGTGTGTGTGTGCGCGCGCTCATTGTCATATGAAAACCTTGCAACTCCACATCTTTATCTTTGGGCATCTTCAGCTGACTGAACACATGTTCTCTTCAATGGTCTCTGTATGAACTTCTATCAAAACAGGATTAAGTCTAAAATAGATTACCATTCATCACGAGGCTGTTTCTGACCCAGCATCCACATTATGTCAAGTACTTGCAGATGTAATATTTCTCAATATGTACATTTACAGTAATTGTCTATGTATGTCGTGCCAAATATTTTGGGGATCACTAGCTGCCCAACACTAGCCTGGTTCTACAATTCCGTCCTACATTTCCAATTTCTTCAGTGTTCAGAAAAGTCTGGTGTTGTGCTCACTGGCTGCTGTTTCCACTGCTGGAAAAACAATCCACTAATCAGAGCTTTGAAGGTGAGAATGAAGAATGGGAGGGTCATCTTTCTGTGCTAGAGCCAGAAAAATAGCAAACAGAAAAATTGCAACAAAAATGTCGGTAAGTGTGGATGAGACTGACACAGCTGTACAGGTTTTTGTAAGCCGACTTATAGAAATAGCAGCTCTTAATTCGGCATATTTCTATAACCATTGTGAAAAGTGTTCATTTAACTGCTTCTACCAAGTACTACCACAGCTTCCATGTTGACTTAAAATGACATTAGCGAGAAAGACACGTCACTCGCTCTTGATTGGTTAGGGCAAAACAAATAAAAACCCTGTGTCTGACAATAGGAGTTTTCGGACTGGAGGAACTTCATAGTTCTAAGAACAGTTGGAGGACCCCTCCCCTTTTTATTGTGTTCACACTGCAAGAACTGGGAACGGCCGTAGGTCTTAGAACGCCGTTTTGAGGGACCTTTTTAGCTCCTACTTCAGAGTAGGTACTCTCCCAGCACAAGAAGAACATTGAGTGACGTAAAGTGATTGGTCGAACACATGAGCCAATGCAGCACCAGCAACCGCCATCTTTAAAAACCAGTGTAACGGCTCGTAACGGTAGCCTTAAAAAATTGACCAAAACACGGACAAATGGACCGACAGTGAAGTCCAGGCTTTATTGAGCGTCTATGTGACGGGGGAAATAAAAACGCCATTTTGACTCGTCAAAACAAAATAAATGACGTTGTGAGTGGCGCTGCCATACCAACTGTCGGCCTGCTTACATCACTTCAGTGTTTCTATAAACGGTGCGAATGCAAACAGAAAAAAAGTCCTTGAAGGTATATCTCTCTGGGGAGCTCCCAGTGGGCAGTTCCTCTCAGGGAGTCCCCAGAACTGTTTGGTCCAAAAACGCCAGATGTGTACATTGTCAATCTTTTGTCATTGGTTATTCCTGCAATTGTACAATATCCATTCATGGCAATTAAAATCCATTCAAGGTATAGTTTTGATTGAACAGCCAGATACACCAGCTGCTTACATCTGTACTTTTCCCTGCAGGATATGAACATCCCACTACTGGCTCCGTTGGCACTGAATAGTGTGGGTCAGCATTATGTTTGCCCAAAACAAAATCATTAATGCAGAATATTTGCATATGTATATAATTTATAGAAGACTGGGTTGGAATTTTTATTTTGCCAGCACATAATGGCACAAGTCCTTATTCTGCAACCAAAAGGCATGAAGCTTGTGAGCATATTACACTCTAAAATAATAAATACACAAGAAAAACACCTAAGGAAAATCACCCTAACAACACATCAAGCTCGGTCTCATTTGTCTCAAGGCTTAAAATCTCTAACTTCACGTCATCTTCAGCTCTCCTTCATAACTGACTTTGATACAACTGTTGATTAGCGATGTTAGCTTTTCTATGTGCTTTTCATTATCACATGTACCCCATGGTCCACTCCCGGCCTGCAGCCTCAGTCATACTGTACATTTCAACACGTTTAGTGATATACAGTACTGCATGTCCTACACTGAATGTCAGCTGCTTTTGTTCTGCACCACGTGTACCAGTCTGTGTGTTACCTAACTAATCAATACCAGCATCACATTATTTGATGTATGTATTGACTGTTCTATACAATACTAATACATTAACTGACTCTAAATATAGCTTATACTTGCACATTGACTACAGGAAGAGCAGGAGGTTAAAGAGGACAGATGACAAACTGTTCATGTCAGTGTAAAGAGCACATCACGCTTGCCTCAATTCAGTGTTGAGATAAGCATGAATTATTAACAAAAACTGTGAGTCAGCGCTCTCAAGAGACATACATTGCACATAATCAACCCCTCCCCACTCCACAGCTTTTCAAAGCTCTCAACCAATTTAATCTCATTGTTTTGGTGTGCTGATCCATCAGGTTAAAGTCGGTCAACGGCTTTCACCAACCCCCAAACATATCTGCTCCTAGCGCACAAGTTCAAACAACCTCGTGGTACATGACCTGCTCAGCTAAGAAACGCTGGAGAGAAAATCTGGGTGCTAAAATGTTAGCTATAAGACCTCGACAAGTTGGTACAATCAATGTTTGTGGCTGCAAGTCTGTTTTAAAGTCTACATTCTGCCATCTGATGGACAAAATCACTCAATGCAGCTTTTAAGTGAAGAAAAAAATGTTGGAAAAATCGATTGGAGCAGTTGAACCGCTGAAAATGAAAATGTGATACTAGCCAACCAATGGTCCCTCCACGAATCCATCAAACTGTTGTTTACAAGCCCTGAGTTCACTTGTAATTGTGGAGTGTGGGCCTAATCCAGCTCAATATGAAAACCCAAGTAGGGCTAGCATAATGATTATCTCTATAGATAAATTATTATTATATTTTTTAATGATTAAAGTGTTTCTTGAAAGAATTCACCTGTCTGTTCAATTTCTTCCACTTGTTCACATCTGGGTCACACATTTAAGCATGGTAGCTTGTTTCCCAGACCTGACCAGATATATCATCTTTCCAGTGTGTTCTGGGACTTCCCCGGGGACTCCTCCCAGTTGGACAATTTATAATATTTTAAAACTAATGACAAATTATCCCCAAGAGTTGCCAGAGACCAATATTTTATCTCAAGATTTCTTTCTGATCAGCTGCCAAAGAAAAAGTATTTAATAGTAACATAAAACAGGGAAACTGTAGAAAATGATCTGTGGGTTTGATGACACCTTGTGTCATGGCAACAAACTGAACTGGACTGACTCTGTGGCTCAAAAACCAATATGTTTCTTAAAGGCTTATTTCAAAACCCAGTGCAAACACTGCCTCAGTCCACACGCAAACACTGACGCACAAATGTATGCATATACACAACCGTGCATAGTTTCAAGGCAATCACTGGTTGATATACAAAGGACACAAACACTCTTTAATGCTGTACACAAACCTTCCAAAAATATGCACCTTGAGCTCTACAGGAAAGCAATAAAATTCGACAGAATCACAGGCGCATCATAGAGAAGAGCTTCTGCTTGTTATAGTGTGGGAGGAGAGATTCACATATTGCACCAACATATTTTTTAATGATATTTTTTCACATTTTATTGTCAATTTTCTTTATCATATTTATGATTCTTCACTTGCAGTACTATTTTATCTAAAAGAAGAGAAGAGGCCCCCGTGTGCACTCCTGACGGCAAGGGTATTGATTATTATATTATTTAAACTTTAAAAACAGGAAAACATTTTTTAGTCATGTTTTAAAGCCAGTGTTTTAGCCTAACGACTCCTGATGCCCACACTGAAGTATAACTTGCACCTGAAGTGATTTGCATTGACTGTAAAATTGCAAATACTCTGGCTGCGTTCCAGTCCGTCACACATGGTGCAGGCAGGCTCTGACTGGTCGTGGGCGAGCTGGAGAGAGTGTGAACTGTAAATGATACAGCTGTGATCCTCCGATCATCATATCAATCTATCACGACAAGTTGTTCCCGCACCTTTGATCGAGGCACGTTGATTCCCTGCATGTCTGTTCCATAAATATGATGTAACCATAATAATCAAAGCACTGAAGTAAATGCACAGTTACAAATGACCTGAATACATTTTAGAAGTGTTCTACAACACTGAATGACAAGTAACGAAACAGAATTAACTGCAGCTGTCTGTAATATTGTACAGCATTTTCATGTTTTACAAGTGAGAGAGAGACGCAGGAATCAGACAGCAGAGTGCAATCAAAAGAGTGTAATATTATCCTATCAAATCTAAAATGTAGCAGCCAGAAACTCATTGAAGATTTGACTTTTTCCTACCTGAAAAACTAAAACTTTTACAAGTTATTTGGTAAAAGTAGGCGTTGTCAGGGTCTCTTTTGACCCGAACAGTGGAAATCTCAGTTCAAGCTGAAACCCAACAGCTGAAAGCCCAAAGAAATTCAAATAAATGTTCAAACGAAAAACAAATCCCTCACAAAAGACCAGTAGAGAACACCACATATCCATATAAAAGAGCACAAAGATAAATGAGAGTAAAGCCCACAAAAGTCAACAATCAAGCGCAGTTACTGTTACAGAAACACAATAATTTCAAATAATGCAGCATTACATCAGTGACTGTTCATTTACAGGTACAGCCTCCTACTTCACGCACACAACATGCGACAGCTGTCAATCTGCTCTGTGGATCTATAGCCCCCTCGTTATCGATAGATTACTGATGGGAACAAAAAGGCGCAGGCGGCAAGTGAGCCCTGCAGCCTCACACCCCCGGAATCACATGTATGGAAAACCATGTAATTCACAGCCAAACAAATCGATATGAAGCGGGGAAGCGGGAGTTCCAGCACGTGGAGGTCAAAGACTTACCCAGTGAAAACTATAGGCTACAATATTTTTTTTATACATATATTAAACACACACATTACGAGTAGTCTACTGTTACCCCTGACATTACTACCACAAGCTCCTATAACAGTATTATAATAATATCAATATGCCACAAAGAATTTAGAGAATTTAGAATAAACTCGCTACTGAGAACACCGTTTGGTCGAGGAATGTAATCTAATATAGGAATCGAATTGCATTGGGGATTCCAAATACCTCCAAGGTGAATTTAAAACTCACATGTGAGTACCACAAACTTCAAATTACAGCAGGAATGCAAGAATATTAAAATGGATTTTTCACTTGAGGAAGGTCACACTTCCTCTGGCTTGTGAGCGTCACCTTATATTCAGAGGTCAACCGCTCGCACTGGAGGCAAACGAGCTGGAAACGGTAGGCAGTAGGCTGATAATCTGCGAGAATAAAGCGGATTGAACTCACCATTTCCTTGTGGAGACGCCGGGTCCTGAAAGCATGTCACGACACTAAATCCCCACGAGCCAGAATCACATTGTTCTTCAGTCCGAACTCAACGCGAAACTAATTACTGAACCTTGAAAGAGAAAGTACAGTAGCCCGCGGTTGTGGCTGACGCTCGGGAGTCTTCATAAGAGTGAAATGATAAGCGGAGCGCAGCCGTTACAAGCGGCAATGTGGAGAAGTGTCCGTGCGCAAAAGGCAGCTGCGGTGCGCGCCTGGAGACGCCGGGGAGAGACCGTGGAGAGAGAGAGAGCGAGAGAGAGAGAGAGAGAGAGACAGGGGGAAAGTGGAGAAACCTCGTGGAGAGCCCGGAGGTGGATCGTGGAGAGGTGAGGAGACCCTGCAGAGACAGCGCGGAGTCTGACCGGACTGAGCGGAGTCAGCTGCGGAGATGTTGCGCTATGCCGCTCTCCCTGAACTCACGGCGGACATTAACCCGCTCTGGTCTAGTCCCTCCTCTTTAGCCCTGAAGTGAAGGAAGCATCTCTCTCTCTCTCTCTCTCTCTCTCTCTCTCTCTCCTGTCAGTGTCACTCTACATTTATCCAACATGATTCACTTGACAGTGGTTATCTCGCTGTGTAGGCCCACTGTATGTGCGCGCTGGGGTGAAAGGAGAGATTAGACTAGTGTTGTTGATCTTATTTTTTGGTTCTGTAGTAAAACAGAGAGAAAGACTTTTTTTTACCTAGATGTAACAAGCCTGCCCTCAACTTTGACCCTTGATTAGAAGAGCCTAAATCTGACCTTGAATGCAGATGGTCTCTGTGGCTTTAATAATTCATAGCTATACTGGTTATTTGTGTGACAATCAGTTTTCATTTGACCATTTATTCATTTAGAGAGTTACAGTAACTGTAATTAGCTGCAGACAAACAATACTGCAAGCAACCAATATTTAGGATGTGAATGGTCAAAAGTCACAGTGCCCAAGTGACTCATAACATAAGGGTGTGAGAGACATGCAGCATGTTTAAGGCTAAGACCAGCACCAGATATTTTCAGTTTTAATTAGATACAATTATGTGCAAATATACAGTATCCCCAATTTTACTTGCATGTTCAGTTCTTAACACATTTTTTATTTTATTCGATAGATAGATAGATAAATAGATTGATTTTTTTTCATTCACAGATTGATTGCACCTGCCAGAGGAAGGCACAGCTCTAATATTTTATTTCATTTTGGGGGATTTTTTTGTGCTGCTTGTCGGATCAGGTCCTGTCTCTTCGTGTCAACATCAGTGGTTTAGGACATCATTATTTTGCCATTTACATCAGACTGTATAGGCTATGTACTTACATTATATTAAATGTCAAAGTGTATTACAGCACCTATTATGGAGAACATGATGTTCTGTTCTCTGACTTTCATCAGAAAATTAGTTTTATATCACTTCTGAAACTGTATTTACACTGTTGGGCTCTATGGACACCAGGCCATTATATGAATCATGTACTTTATCTACATGGTATCCTGATGTGGTGCAGCCAAACTGCACATGAATTTGGTATTCAGATTAATTCCCTATGCAGTCTGAGGATTCTTAGTTATTATGTTTCATTTGGAGAGGAGAATACAGTAACAACAGTGTAACATCTGGAACATCTCAAGAAGTAGCTAAGCAGAGCAGATTTCATTCTTCTTTTAATTGCTGTTAGGTGCATTCACACCTGTTTTAAAGCAGGTAGTCCTTTTTTTTAAATAATATAGTCCCTTTCCACACCTGCTTATAATCTCACAGAGCAACCCTAAAACCTGCATGGATGAAAAGTATCGCTGCACTGACCCCTATGGGTTGAAAAGTTCAGGCCTGTTTTACTTCTGACCACACCTGGCTGTGATTTAGTGTTGCACCATAGTGCAATGTGACATGTTACAGTAACCATGGTGTGGCAGAGCCTACAGCAACCACTAGAGGGCATTGCAAACAGGATTGGATGTAGCCACTCCTGAAAGGGTCACATAACTCAAATCACAAAAAAAAACAAAAAAAACACTTGAAACCTTAGTGGTTTTGGCCATGCAGATGGTTAAAATTTTATTTGTTGAGGATTCAAGATATCCACCAGTGAGCCTCCTGCTGCTGCCGCCCCAATACAATGTGGCCGATTGGAATTTTGTTTGTTGTGCCAGAAGCACTAAAAAAATAATTTCTCCTGTGACCCCTGTGGCTTAGGGTTCAAGATGCCCACCATGAACTGCACAACGTCCCAGGTTCATCTCTATTATTCAGAATAATCAACAATTCAATTCAATTCAGTTTTATTTATATAGCGCCAGATCATAACAAAGTTATCTCAGGGCACTTTTCCATAAAGAGCAGGTCTAGACCGACTCCTTATGTTTACAGAGACCCAACAATTCCCACCAAGAGCAAGCACTAGAACACAGTGGCAAGGAAATACTCCCCTTTTAACAAGCAGAAACCAGACCTCACAGTTTACAGTTTTTACTTTCTATACAAAATACTTCCCTATGAAAAATCGTTTGTCTGTTGATAATACAGTAAATGAGACATTGTTTTTGACATTGTTTATTTTTTGTTATTTTTCAAAAGTTTGAACATTACAAACCAAACTGTATTTGGGTGACAGAAGAAGTGTCCATAACAAAGATCTCTTAGCCTCAGTAAAACCTAAATTATCTGCACGGCTGGGCAGTACTAACGCTAATTCAGAAAACGCATTTATCTTTCGGTAACTGGAGGAATTGTCCCTCTGATGCCTTCAGGCTGGTTTCATTGCATGTTTTATAGTCTTACGCTTGGAAAGCTGTTGAATTAAATTAGATTCTCACTTCCATATGAACAGTGAACACCACTGTGTCTAATATCCAATTATTTTGTACCAAGACCAACTTTGGCCTCATCATATTTAAACGCTTTCAAAGAGCTTGGTGCAGAAAAAGGAGATCAATAAAGACGTGTTTTTACTTGAACTTGAACGTGTTTATCTGTATTTCTGTACAGGTGAATGTATAAAGCATGATACTGACACTTCCACGAAGTCCAGTTTCTGTAAATCAGTGGGTAGATAAAAGCGTCACTGTTTGACCAGAATGTTTACACCCTCTCACCATTAGAAACGGCTCTGGCATCCCTCCATTCTTTCAACTTTTTGCTCATTTCTCCATCCATCACATCTATTTTATGAACTGAAATGACTGGATCTCTGTTTATTTCGCTCCCTCTGCCTGTTTGAGTTTTTGTCTTCCTCTTTACTCCATCAGTCTCTCCCCTTCTAGGTATATCTTATCCAGGCCAGTTGGTAATGAATATGTCACCTTAGTAACTATAATTCTGCCTTGGGCCATTCAGTGCCATTTTAAATGCTTGAAAGCAACAGTAAGTTTTTTTTATATTTAGTCAGTGGTGTCTGAGCCTTTCAATGCAACTCAAGGAAGAAAGAACAAATACATCGTTGTATCACCCGCAGAGGCCACAATGGAGCAATATCACACATCATTCTTATGCTGTGTGAAAAAACAAACAATGGTTTCAAAAATATTGTGTGTGACAAATTCATTTCCACCTTTAGGCCAAATTGGAATTTAAAAAGTGACAAAACAGACCAATGACAAATAACATTCCCTCAAGTTTTGTTCAAATTTGATCCGTTGTGTCCGGTGCATGATGGCAGGACAGATGGCCTAAGGCCGATCTATTGTCCCACCCACGATTTATTCATCAGAGACAGACACTGAGGAGAACTAGCAAGGGAACAGTGAAGAGGCTACAAACCTCCTCTCACTCTGAGTCACAGTCTGGTTTATTTGGCAAATACTTTATGTCCACATCTAAGGAATTTAAGTTGGTATTTCTATTAACATGCATGCACAAGGAGATGCACGTAAATACACACTATAATGGCCTAATTCGCACTTCAATATTTGTTTTTGATTTTTTTTTTTTGTCATGACTACTTTCACACAGAATGCGTATTCAGTACTGAATTTCTTTTTCCAAAGAATGAGCTGCTGAGAATCTATCTATCGCAAATTCGCATCGCTGCCTGCATGAATAGCATTTCCGTGTTGTTTATTCGTCACAACCCCAGTGTGTGAAGGCCTTTAGGTATAGCTAAAGATAAGGCATAGGCTGAAACTACATAAATATAGAAAGTAGAAAATGAGGTTAAAAGACTTTAACTGTACTCATACAGTGGATATGGGCAGTATTAGCATGTACAGAGTGGGGTGATATATACAATACAAAATATATACTGTAGTATTTCACAAGTAAAAGTCATATTGCACAGTATAGAAATCAGTAAAGTAATTCATGATATTTCTGTATGAGAATGTGCAGACTGATCGCATAGCATTTCACAATGCAGTATGTAGGCTATTATGCCAGAAACAAGTGAATGTATGGATTTCTTTTATCCCTGTAAGTGCAGGAGTGAAAAAAAGCAATGCTAATACACCATATGTGCAATGTGAATAAATGAATAACTTGGTGGGCAGCTAAGCAGGGTTCAAGAGAGGAGTTAGCTAATAAAGTGTTAACTGAACGCGATGTGAAATATAGAATTTAAAACACTGATAGTAATATTGCACGTGTCCATGTAAGCATCTCATTAATTGAAATATTGCAGGCATTAAAATGTAATCTTGACACAGGGCCCCTGTACAAGACAAGGTGTAAAGATTAGATAAAATGCAGAAGCCACCTTAAGGCCCTTTCCATTTCAGTTTATATTCATGGGTTAGTCAAATTACCGAAAACAAATTGCCACACACTTAACCTGGGGCCTTTGGGGGCCCTGAGAGTCTGGGGCCTCAAGGAAGTTGCCAGCTTTGCCCGGCTGCTATTCCAACAAACTCATTGACATCTAACAGGCAGGAATAAAACATCACCAGAAGAGGTTTTCATCGTACATTGCTTTCTTCATTTTTTGCATTAACGTGGTTAGAACAAGTGTGATCACATAATGCTTAACTTAACATAACATGAATCAGTAGTAAGTACAGATAGGTTACTCCATGAAGTCATTTAGAGAAGTGGATGAAACACGCGTGTCCATATTTGCTTAGTCACAGTCTTGTTCTGACAAAATGGCAGACACAAACGTTGCAAACAGTTGAACACTTACTACATAGTAACATAACGGGACTGCACCAGAGCAGTGAACCTACATGAAACAAAACTGAATTGCTAGTGCCAAAGTCATTTGTAGATGGGCAAATAAGTGGCAGGGATTCACAATTCAAATACAAAAGCAAGCATAGAGGTTCTCGCCGGCTTCCTCCCACCATCCAAACACATGCAGATTAGGTTTACTGATGATTCTAAATTGCCCGTAGGTGTGACTGTGAGTGTGAATGTTTTTCTGTCTCTATGTGTCAGCCCTGTGATTGACTGGCGACCAGTCCAGGGTGTACCCCGCCTCTCGCCCAGTGTCAGCTGGGATAGGCTCCAGCCCCCCCGCGACCCTCTGAGGATAAGCGGTATAGATAATGGATGGAAGCAAGCATAGAGACAAGATATCATTTAATTTGGAGAGAAGATTAGCCAGTGACACCAGCGTCCTCTGGTTAATCGTCGACAACAAAGGAATTATTAACACAGCTAAAATACAAAATTGCCATTGAACTCTTCATTAAAGATTGCTGGAGCAGACTGTAGACGCCAGTCAGAAAAAGCAAGTTGCTTGCAGCCTTTAAGCATCTCCTGTCTCTGTACCTCTGTCTGTCTCTCTCTCTCTCATATTCCAGGTCATTCACTGCAGACCATTTGTACGTAACTCGTCCTGATCATCCGTAATCAGCCATTAATATGCTTCTCAAAAAGCATCGAAAACCAATCCACGATTCTTTTCAAGCGAGTTAATTTGATAATTCAGTCAAGAGAAGACTTCATGAAAGCAGGCAGACTCCTATAAGTGAATTTGAACTCCAGTAAGGAGAATTACTTTTACTGGTTGTGTTTCTAAAAATAGTTTTGTAGACGTGGTTTACCGATATTTCTGTTTTCTGTTTTTGAAGGCGAATGTGGTAATTTGACCTCTTTTGAATCTGACTTTATGTCCAGATAATGTCATTTTCTTAGCTACGTAACAACAGTGTCTTCTTAACAATCACTGTCCTTTTGTTAGTAAGATTAGATCTCCATGATGATGTCAGCTGGAGATTTAGCAGATTTGTGGCTCAGCTGCAGAGTCTCTGCTCCTGTTAATTGCTTTCATAGACAACCAGTATAGTATTTTCCAAATCTGCAAGACATTTTTTATTAATATTATGCATTATGCCCATCATAAGTGGAGGATAGAACATAATACTAACTGATACCCGATCTTTAATAAAACACTGTTTCATCTTTTTATGAACATAAGATTCCTCTGCAACAGCTCACGAAAGTTTTGTACAGTTTTTGGAAGCATAAAACAAAAGAATAGTTAAACACTCTGGCAACATAAACGTAGTGAGTGGTTCTTACCTCCGTTCTGGTCCTGAGGTGAAAGAGTGTGCTTCGTCTTCCTTTGACTCAGAGAGTCGACACAACTCAGTTTCATTGATACCAGCTCTGCTCCAGCATTTCTTGCTGTAGAATATAATACAAATATAATAGTCTAGTACGTTATTATGTGGCGGCTGTGGCTCAGGAGGTGATGTGGGTCCCCCACTGATCACAGGGTTGGCGGTTCAATCTCCACCACCTCCTGTTCACATGACATAGTGTCCTTGGGCAAAGTTTGCCATGTTCTGAAAGTTCTTCATACAGCTGCTTGCTTTGTTTGTCTGTCTTGTCGACTGATCAGAGAGGTTAGAGACACCTCTAAACCCAAAATACCCTAATCTCAAATTCAAAAATTCAAAGATCTAGAGGAGACTTTCCAACAAAATGTCTTCTTAACCAATGTTTGGAGTTTTTCCAAAGTGGATTGGATATTGCTTGTAGACAATACCTATTTCTACCTTTTTCTTACTGTTTTCTTACTTCCCCACTCCACCACGCATGGGTCAGCTCTGATTATTCTTCTTGCATCACAGGTGGAGATCTTCCAGAAAATTGACCAGGCGTTATCAAATTGCAAATTAGCATAAAACATGTTTATATAGTCCAGAAGTCAAATCACACAAACTTGTAGCTCTTAGTCCAATGTCTACTTATGTTCTTTCACCAAAAGATTTTGACCAGGAAGTGGTCACTAGTCATGCTACAGTGTTAGCGTGGAAAGTGTTAGTATGGAACAGCTAACAATCTATCAGTGACGCTTGTATTAATTGAAATGAATGTTGTTTTGAGCAGTATAGAAAGTGTGGCCTGCTGTGACTGTGTGGAGGCCTCCTGCTCACATGTAGGATGTGCACTGTTTTGTGCTGGCCTCGCCGGCCTGTAAACTAAACTCACCTAGAATAAATAGCATCACATTGTATCCTAACTCCCCAAATGTGAGGTGCATTAGGAGTTGGAATAGAACTGCAGAGAAAGCACGACCAAACTTTCATCTTTCCTGACATCCCCAAAATGGTTCTGGATCTCTGTGGTCTGGTGTAATGGTTCCCTGTGATGAGCTTTACTGCCTCGCCATTTTCCCCCTGTCCTCTCATTTCACAAAATCATTATATGTAAGCCTGTTTTCCTGTAACCCAATTTCACTTCAGTTCATTGTGACATCATGTAGGCTCTGATACTTTTGCCCACACTAATAATATGTATCAGGCTGAGAAATTAACTATTTGTAGAGGACACTTTAGTTTTTATGGCCAAAAAAGACAAAACACTATGAAATAACCTCTTTGTCCCACATTTTGGAAAAAACAATCATTGCTGTGTTGCAGTGCTGAGGATTTCTCCATTCAGGAGATGAGGCTAACCAAATGAATCATTTTGTTTTTTGACTGTGAAAACTAGCGGTGCACACATTCTCCTTTTTTCTCCCCACTTCTGCACTCAATAGGAACTACATCTTTATCAATACTAGGAGCATGGGAAACAAACTGATTTGAAGCTGTATATTTTTACTCCTGGGCCCGATCTCATTGTTAATTTAGGCAGTTCGGAACGATTTGATCTTTGATGGCAACAAGTAACAGCACCTGCATGCCTGAAAATGTCAGCCTTTTCTTGAAAGAACTGCAGCATAGTTCATCAGGGTGGAAATGCAATATAAACTAACAAAAAGGGAAAAATGCAAGGTCGTACAGTTAGACAAGAGACTGTTATCACATCAGACAATGTAACTTGTGAAAGCAGGAAAATCACAGGTGCAACTAATAACATTAACAATGTCTGAGCCAGCATGCACAACACCAGGATGCTAGAAATGGCTCACCTAAATGAATGGTAGCCATCGTTAATGTTATTAATTACACCTGTCTTTATCCTGACAAGACGTGTTTTAAATGTGTGCGGTGAAAAGTTGACAAAAGGCATAAGAGATGAAAGGAAAAGGACAAAATACAGAATTCTTCTACATATATTTAATAGCCTGTAGTGTTGGCAGTAATGGTGCTTATTTGGGATTTTGGATATTTTGTCTGATATTTTACAAATTTTTGTCTGACATTTTGCCAATAGTTTTTGATGATGACAAATTATAATCAGTATATTCTAACTGTTAAGCTATTAAGTTGGCTTAAGGGTTAGCAGGTGTCGGGTATTTGCCAAGCTTGTGCTTTATCACCATTTTTCAATCTCAAAGCACAGCTGAGGAGTGGAGAGTGGACCGTTTGGTGACCTCTGCTGCTGCATGTAAAGCTAATTTGAGATGAGAGTCAGAATTTTGTCTGACGCCTTGGTACTCTGCCGCAAATTGGTAGACTCCTTCTCGTTTGGGAACAAGCAGCTTGTGTGTGTGTATGTGAAGCAGTTCAAATATCTTTGGGTCTTGTTCATAATGAGATAGAGCCCGAGACTGACAGCGTCCACAGTCAAAAAGCTACATGGTCAAATTATTAGTTAAGCCTGTATGCTAACAGAAAGGTCAACTGGGGAAATGTCAGTGTAACAGAGTAAGATATATTCTAACACCAAGTTCAGCTTTGACATGACAGTATTGATTAAACCAAACATATCAATATCTGACCTTTGACATGTGGCATTTTATACACTGTTCACAGTATTTGAGGTGAAACGTTTTCTATTCCAAAGTGGAGATTGGTGACAAAAGTGATTTGATTTAATATCACAAGATATGAGTTAGTGACTGTGTAGCTATATCACTCACTACTCAGTCACACATTTACTTTTTTTTTTACTTTAGTTTCAGCTACCCCTTTTCCATCTACCAGAGATTTGTGGATTCAGCCACTTTGTCATTATGCACCTGCTGAAAATGAAATTCACATTTGTGACCTGGCTGTGACTTCCTCCAAAATGGACTTTTAGCTGATGCAGACCATGAGTGAACCTCCTGCTCTCTGTGCTCCATATCAGTGAAATGACTTCAAACGCTGAAGCTTTCAAACTGGGTCACATCTAATTATCACCAGTTGAATCAGACTTGTGCATCACTTCAAACCAGTGGTTCTAAAATCTTTGTAGGGTTTTAAATGAATGGATGCCTACTCGCGACTCTTGAGGGTTTAATGGAGAGTGAATATTTCAACAAATGTGTTTTTTCCTTTCAGGTTGATTGATTTGATTATAAAATGCGATTTAGAAATTGAAACTATTACATGTCTGAGAATAAAAAAGCAAGAGCTGAAAATTCTGCCAAAAGGAATTCCATGAATCACTTTGTGAACCTCCAAAATGATCTTTTAACACCTGTGACTCCTGGGTGAAAAACATCTGTTTTAGACATCAATAAAGTGAACATCAGTCAAACAAGACTGAGAGTCTACAGCCATGTTAGTGGCTCTGTGAGGCTGGTAAAATCAGCATAACAGGCTAACATGCTGATATTTGGCAGGTATATTGTTTACCTTTTTCACTATCTTCGTTTAGCGTGTTAGCGTGCGAACACTTGCTAAGTAGCAGTAAACACAAAGTACAACGGAGGCTGATTAGTTAGGTATTTGGTCATAAACCAAAGTGTTGGAGAAATATTAAATCTGACCTGATGATGGCGCTAGAAAAAGATTTAAGGAATCACCAAAGTGACTACCCAAGGGGAATAAATTTCATGCCAATCAATCCAATAGTTGTGGAGATATTTCATTAAAAAACACAAACCTCATGGTGGCGCTAGAGGAAAAGTTAGAGGATCACCAAAGTCATTAGAATACATTGTCTGTAAACTAGAATGTCTGTACAAAATCCATTGCATAGATGATGAGATATTTTATAGGATAAGTGAAATCTTTGACCCGCTGGTGGCACCAAAGGAAAAGTTAGAGGATCACAAAAGTCAGTAGGAATCCCCCTCTGGGCACCATGAATGTCTGTAGAAAATTGCATGGCATCCATCCAATAGCTGTCAAGATATTTCTCTAAAAGCCAAAAATGTCAACCCGCTGGTGGTGATAGAGCAGAGGTTTTCAAACTGTGTGGCGCACATCCCCAGGGGGTCATAAGAGAGTTGAAGGGGAGGCGCGCAGTGAGAGACATAAGGCAAAGACACTGCATGCGAGGTGAAAGGGACAAGCGCGCGCTGGTGTTCTAAAATCAGCAGGTAGTTATTGTAGTTTGGCCTGCTCGATGCGGTCAGCAGTTGGAGCTGCAGCAGAGGCTGGGACACAAAGCTCATGGAGGCAATTAAGGTACTTTAAAACCCTC
Organism: Maccullochella peelii; assembly: GCA_002120245.1. Taxonomy (NCBI): domain Eukaryota; kingdom Metazoa; phylum Chordata; class Actinopteri; order Centrarchiformes; family Percichthyidae; genus Maccullochella; species Maccullochella peelii. Next base: position 5,201 of record LKNJ01003752.1, on the reverse strand, counting down.
AGCCCTGAGCCCCTGATTGCCACAGTTTGCACCACAATTCATACTCCTTTTCGTAACTCAGTCAAATCTGGACACACAGACATGATGCACATATTTTTAGATTGAGTGTGACTTACACTTCCCGAGGTTATTATCTTCTATGTCCATCACAAATAAATGTCCATAAATCCGCATAGAAATCATGGCGATGCTCCTTATAACCGCAGAACTTGCCTGAGAATCATCACATTTTTAAGTTTTCTTCAGCGTCAAAGTAATCCAGTGATAGTTGTCTGTACATCCATTGCCATCCGTAGAGCCACATCACTTGCATGGCTAAATAAATGCCCCAGTGCCAGTCTTTGCCTGTGCAGCTGTACATCTTGCTCTGATGGGAGACCCGACAGGCTGTTTTCTTTAATTTAATACAGGAAATAAGACCCATAGTTTATCAGTCAGTGTTGGCAGAGATCCTAAGAAACCATAGAAACACTATGTTCATTTCTTTTCATGCACATGTTTTTTTCACAATTGTGCTGTCAACCTGGTGACCCTGACTAAGATGTTGTATAACATGTGCGTGTGTCTTTCCACTGAAATCACTGCGTGTCGGTCTGTGTTTTTCTAAGCGAAAACACCATTTGTAACAATTTGTAGCCGGGTCTGGGAATCTGAGTGAGGCCAGCAGACGTTTTATGGAGGCGGCACGGTGCTGGCAGAGATAACGACTGTCGGACAGGACCAGCCAGCTTTGATTGTCACTGCAGAGCCCAGATCGCTTTCTCTTTCAGGCCTCTTTCCAATTCCCTTCCTCTCTTTATCCTCTCTGTCTTAGTTCTTCTGTTGCTCTTTCTCCTCCTCTCTTGTTTTTGTTCTCATTCCTCACTCTATTTCTAATTCTTTTCTCTATGCGTCTTCTCAGTCTTTAACTCTTCTGCTTTCTTTTCCACTTGTTCTCTCCATTTTGGCTCATTTTCAAAATGTTTTACTGGCATTACTGCCCCCAAAGGCTTTAACAATACAGATGTTACTGCCATATCAAAAGAATGCGGAGTAAAATTTGGGCCTGAGCTAAGTGACGTAGGTTTTCCTCCTTTGTTGACATGGATTAATCTTAAAATTATATTTAAAGTTTGTGTGTAGCTACATGGAACATTTTAACATAAATAAGTTACCACTAGAATTTAGAGACATTGGTATGATTACTAACAAATTTGTCTGCTTGGAAAATGTTTTGTTTTTTGCATGCAAGCCACGTCAGACTTGGCAGGAAATTTTGGGATTATTTTACAGCACGAAACAGAAAGAGGGCAATGTTTTTCCAGGTTAAATAAAACTAAAGGTTTTTAACAAACAGATGTGTCACTTGTGTTTCACAGTTTTCTGCTACACAGTGAGCAGCTTTTTATGCTTTAGCTTATGGTTTCCATGGTGTTCAGTGTCAGTGTCTGGAGTGTGAGCACTGAGCCTGGTGCTGGTCGGCTTCCATCTCTGCTCAGCATCTCTGACTCCACAGAGACGCTCACTCGGCCAGTTTATATCCTCCTTTCAGGGCCAAATAATCTTCAATTTTCTTGGTATTTTGGTTTAGCCCTGTCAGCGTTCCCTTTATCAGCATAATGTGTTTTTCACTCCTGTTTTTAGTTTTCTCTGTCTTGTTTTCTCTGACCTCTCTCCAGGTCTTCTCCCCATTATATCAATATCAATACTGCAACAAGAAAACAACTCATATGCTCTCTCTAGATAGCTCTTTTTATTCCCATTGCAAGTATTATAGTATATATAAAGTGTGTGCAACAGCGCGTGACAGCATTTCTGCTAAGAAGAAAAAGTTTGAAAAAGAATATTGATTTGGCTTTGCTGCTCTACTTCCCTTTCACAGTTTCTCATCTCTGTGATGACTCAGCTTTTACATCAGCTTCTTGTGATGTTGCTGCATCCTCACAGCTCAGCTGTTAAGTTGGTGGGGAAAATTATACATATATATATTAATATATAATAGGAATGATGGCCAAAATAGAGGAAAAATATACCCAAGAAATGTCTTTAAAGCAAGAAAAAAAGTCTACAGATTGATAATGTAGCATGTAGCATAGTAATATAAATATAGCACTTTTTAAAACAGTCACACACCAGTTTGCCAAAGGAAATTAAACCCAAGGTCCACTTGATTCACTTTTATCCAGAGCTTTCAACCAGCAAAACCTAATACATGAACCTTGAGCTACAATTTTCTTTTCTTTCCTTTTTTTGCCACTTTTACTTCTCTTTTCCAAGGTCAAGAATGAACTTTTCATGCACAAGTTAAAAACTTACAGTAAAGAAAAGAAAAGAAAAGACTGATCAATACAATATTCAAAACATACAAGATAAAATGAAGCAACCTGAAACTTTAATAATTATATATTTATTGTATATAAAATTTTAAAAACAGTTTAAAAAGTTGAATTTTAATGTGATGAACTTGAACACCCCTCCTGCACTAACAGGCTGCAGTCCCATTTATACCCTTTCAGGAATATTCTTCTTTCACAGTACTCTTTCCAGCTGCTGGTTTACTCGGTCAGTAATGAGCAGATTAAACCTGAGAGGTCATGAGTCATGTTCAAATGTTCACTTACCGCTAAGCAAGAATGTTGTTGTGTAGAAAATCATCTGTGCTTCATGCTGACTGGTTGATTTCAAGCAGCAACTCTTCTCACCAAAATGGACACAGCAAACTTTTTCCTGATGGGATATCCATTTTGGAGATTTTTCAGTTTTTTCTGCCTGAAAATCATCAGTCTGCACACCTGCTCCAATCCCCAGCTACCATAATCGTTTGGTAATAAGAGACCATTTTAAGATGGTGAAAAAAAATTGTCATATTGGAGTGAATTTAAATCACGTTTTGTCTTTTTCAGAGCAGTAAGCTGAGCTGAAGTGTTCACCACAACAGTCTGTATAACCACATTAAGCAGGTGCCTGCTGTTGTAGTCTGACAACTAAAAACCTGTTCAGCACTTTGTGGCTAAAAGTAGAGACCGCTGCCCTGCAGTCAACCAGTAACAGGCTGCGGTCACTACCTCAATCACAGTGTCGTTAATTGGCAATCCTGTGTGAGTGTCAGTCACGCATGGATGCTCGTTTATTGTCCACCTTTTGATTACTGCCAGTAGAAAATATGATGAATAGCAAATATAAACTGGCACAATAACCAGGACATGTCCAAAACAAACAAATCAAGGCCAAGCCAAAAAGGGCAGATAAAAACAATTTGGGGGATATTACCTGTATGTACAATGGCTAATAGTAACTTCTTTACATCATATTATCAGACATACCTGCTGCTCTTTTTAACAGAAATACTATTTTCATTTATGAATTAATTCCAGTCACCTCTACTTTGCAGTTCTTTAAATCTGTGTCAAGCTACTGTCAATGGAACTCAACACTTCCTGCAGATGTTTCACATTAAAAGCCTTCAGGAAAGGGAGGAATTATGTCCTTTGAGTCACTGGAAGGTGTTTAATGTGAAACATCTGTGCAGGAAGTGCAGACTTTAATTGACAGTAGCTTAACAAAAAAAATAAAAATAAAAAACAGCAAAGAAGAACCGACCGGACTTCATTTGTGGATGAGAATAGTTTAAAAGAGAAACAGATTTCGGGTAAACGTGGAAGATCAACAGCAAATTAAGACAGGATCAGGAAGACTTCCTACTAAAATATAATACAATATATTTAGAGAACAGAATAATGATTTGTCTCTAATAAAGCCACTTACAAATAAAAGCCTGGTTCTCTTTGTAGTTGAAGTGTTAAACTGTATGTGAAATTTAAAATTTGAGAATTTACTGTAAGATTCCTGGCCAATAAGGATTTGGTGAAGGTGGTTTAGAAGTTTAAAAGTATTGTGCCCACTGTCAGGGAAGTGTTTTTTTATTCCTAAATAAGTAATGTAATGTCATTGCCCATTACTAGAATAGAATATTTCCACGTACTGAAGCATCCAGCCTCACCTGCCTACATGCAATTCTTTTTCAAGCTGACAGTGATAGACATAATGAGCCAAAGCAAAACAAGTTTCCCTGACAAAAATTGACAGGTTTTAACTAAATTGGGGATATTTACTGAGGATTTAAAGCCCTCCTGCAGGCGCTGGACAGTCAAACTGCATTTGTACTGATTTACTAAAGGGCCGCACCAAGGTTTTGCACTTGTAAAATTTAAGAAAAGCCACACTGCTCAAATTGCATTTTTGGGCTCATATAATAAAGAGGCGAAGTCCCTCTTCTTCTGGTGGACCACCATGGGACCTTATTTCAGAAAAAATATGTATGGAAGTTGACGGCGAGAGACAAATAACTTTTGATCCCGTTTGAATTGTGCGAGGCTAGTCATAAATACATTTGAAAGAGAGCGCGGAGGTGTGGTGCCCTCGAGTAGTTGACAGCCTATAGAGTGGGCTGACCTTTTTATTTTATTTTTTATTTCAGCCGCCTCTTTTTATTCTTATCAGTGAATGAGTTTTAGGGTGCCAGAGCTCTTGGGGCGGCCTACCGCGCCGGGAGTGCCAGGCCTTGACAGGGTCAGCGGGCCGGAACCAAAAGGCAATTTACCCTTCTGAGTGTAGGCAGCGCTTTCGCTAAACCTACTATGGGATCTCCTTCCCCCCCTTACCTGAACATTAGGTGGGCACTTAACCGAGCGGTTGAGACTTCCCTCTTGTACCCCTTTACCGGCATACGCCAGGGAGCGGCCTCGCTGTCAGGGACAGCCCGTTAGTCAGTCACCCAAAGAATACTCTATCGGTTCCTTGCATACCCCCAGCTGTGTTCCTAGCGAAACCGTAAGGAATGCCTGTACTACCCCTAGTGCCTAGTGTTCCAAATCTAGACCTAATCAGGGTTAATCTCTAGTCATCATGCGGAGGGGGCTCACCTGAGAGGCGACGAGGAGGACCAAGCCTGGCCGGGAGGGTCGGGAGGATGAGATGAGAAGAAAAAGGAGTGGTCCAGAAGAAGTTTAACTCTCTTTATTTAAGGAATAACAATTAAATTTATCTGAGTGGTACAAAGTTAAAAAGGAAAAATACTTAAAAATCACCTCGCAGGGTGAAGTCAATAAAAAGTAGAACAAGAACCGAAAGGCAAGCACGTCTGTCCGTGCCCACGCTTGATCTTTTATACACATCACACATACTGTCTAACTCCTCCCGTTGCTCATACAGCTTAATGCATA